>JAPYZC010001707.1:0-20925 GCA_030522665.1 Ichneumoninae sp. A BG-2022a | reverse complement strand
ATTAATCATTAATCATTAATCATTAATCATTAATCATTAATCATTAATCATTAATCATTAATCATTAATCATTAATCATTAATCATTAATCATTAATCACTAATCACTAATCATTAATCATTAATCATTAATCATTAAGGAACCAGCGATCGAGCGTCCAATGAAATGAAAGATGAAGTTCTATAATCGAAGCTCAATGTAAAACGAGACATTGTAATTAATTTGCAGTACACGTCGCTGATACTGTATCACGACGAGGAGCAGAAAAGTCTGGCAGAGAAGTCGAGGGCCCACGAGCAGCGGCAGCGGGGCGAATTGTTCGTCACGGAAATCAAGGAATTCGAGAAATTTTATCCCGCTGAAGAGTGAGTTATTTATTCATATGCGTTACTTTGGTAAATCGAATATTGGATTATTCTTCGAAGGAAGGAAAGAAGGAAAATAATCGATCAGCCAGTAGTTAATATTGTTCGGGGAATGGAATTTTTTAAATATCATTTTTTTTTTTTTTTTTTAATGGAGTTTTTTAAATATTATTTTATTATTAACTTTTTTTTACTTAAAGTACGTCTAGACGAAAACTTTGTGCCGTATCGCTGTTGAGATCAACTTTTGGCGCGCACTTCTTCTATTTATCCACGAGAATTTCTCATATCGGGTCGCTCATTGATTATAATTTTTTTCGTGACTAGTAACGCTTAGACGTGAATTTAGATAAAATCTTCGTCGGGGGTCGCGATCACGCGACGATGATCTACACACGGTGAGATCGTGAGAAGCGATAAGCGCAAAGGCTTATCTCCCCGCACGGCATTGACACTCAGTCTCCGTCGTCACAGCGCGATAACGCGGAATTTCGGAAATTTAGTTAGCCTTGAGGAATAAATTATTACGGAATTGTCGACCCACGGTAGAGCCAGACCATTTTTTAAATTTATTTTTATGATTTTTTCATACGATGCTCTACTGATGGTATTTTTAATTTAAAAAAAATCATATTTATTAATTACATTTTTTTTGTTTTATAAAAAAAAATTTGTTTCGTTTGAAAAATTATTTTTAATTTTTTTTTTTGTGTTCTCAACAGTTATCATCAAAAGTATCGTCTGCAAGGTCACCCATGGCTGGTGGAATCGATGAATCTGAGCAGCGGAGAGATTCTTCGGACCTCGCCCTTGGCTAGCAAATTGAACGGCTATCTGGCCGGCGCCGGTACGATCGAGCAATTCGAGCGCGATCTACCGAGTCTCAATCTAAACGAGAAGACTTCACAGTATTTGAGAAAGTGCGTTATCGAAAATCAAGGAAACGGTCTTTACTGCTAGCGCGACCGGAGCCTTAATCGCGAGGTATAACATTAGGAAAAAAAAAAAAACAAAATAAATTTTTAAACAAATTAAATTTGAAGAAGTAAATTCACCAAAAAATAGTTTATACGAATAACGAGACGTAGGCTGAAATCCCTAGGCTTTCTTTTTGTTCACTTATGAGGAAACTCTCGAGCCTGAATTTTTTTTTAATAATTATAACCATTATCATTATTATTGTTATTACCGTTATCGAACCGACTTGCTTAACGGGAAATTTTACACGAACGACAAAATTCGCAAGGTTGCAGGGAGCGAAAATACGCGAACTTTTGACGATTTAACAATTATACATTCATTTGTCCCTGCAATGATTTCGCAATCGCGAGTCTTTATCTTGCTCATTTACGTAGGATCTAAGAATGTTTTTATTTCGTCGAACGACGACTCGATTTATAGTTTTACGTAACATTGTTTAGAGAAGTATTGTAATAAAAAAAAAAATTCATTAACAATGTTTGTAGAGCAATAAAATAAGCTTATGTTTACTCGAATAACGTTGTAATCGGGTTATCGTACTTTTTTTTATTCCCCCTCGGTCGAAGCTACGAAACTCCGTCGGGGCCTTATCATCGGTTCGTCTGTACCACCGATGCGTCAGCGAATTTATCGACAGAGTTTCGCGTCTCCTCCGCAGATGGCGTCGGCGCGCCGCTTCTCTGATTATCGATCAATAGTAAAAAAAAAAAAAACTCGTATCGACTGCTGAAAATCAGAAGGGCTCAGAATCTTAATCGCCGGTGATGCAAATTAGGACTTTATGTTGCAACTGCGGGTTAATAATGCAATCTGGGTGATCTAGCTTCTAAAACGGGATACCATCGTGACCGGTACTTAGCGCACTGCCAAGTTTAACAATTGCGCTTTTCTCTAAACACGTGTCCCGAGGATTTTACGAATAATCGTGCGGTTCTTCGGCGTGGGCGTCGCGGCGCCAGTTATTTGCCTCTATTAAACACGACGGCGCGCATGCGCGGCGCACTATTTATAAGATTTTCAGAAATCATTGTATTGTGCACGCGTATTGTGTGCTCTTTTTTTTGTTTCTTGGCAGCAAGACAGATTTTTATTTCTCATCGCGCTCGCCGTTTGGCAATTTCGGGTCTGGGAGTCGTTCGACGTCTCCCGCGCTTTTGCTCGGCTGTAGACGGCGATCCGACTATTTTCAGAGATGGATCGCAGGGTTTGGACTCTCGCCGAATCGAGAATGTAAACCGTGAAATGTCCGTGAAATGAGGATTAATCGTGATGCTCCACTTTGGCGGACGCACGATCGGCTTGTCGATAGGCTTCTGCGGATATTTATTCGTTCTCAGCCTTTCGCTATTCTATGAGAAAAAAAACTTTATTGTTTGAGTAAACCGCGCTGAGAGCCGCCATTTTTTTTTTTCCAATTCTCTGTCTACAATTGGAAAAGTGCACGTTCTATGGCTGAAAGTCATTGAGTCTGTGAGTTTTTGTATATATATATATGTATATTTTTTTTTACGACGATTTGGGTCGCAGCCGAGAGGCAAGCGGTGGGGGTAATCGAGAGTGAATTCTGCGTTCGGTGCGTGCGAATTGAGTTTCGCAATTCGACGCCATAAGCGCGGATGCCAAGGCGTATTAACCGAGAGGTGCGAGAACAGAGAGAATCAATCGTGCCAGTGCATGTGCACTTGGCAACAAATCAGGTTTGCTATAGAGACGCAAGCGTTGTGAAAAACAAATTGATCGTGCGGTTACTGAAGATGACCAATTGGATGTGAATAGTTAAGTGATGAGTCATAAATTTCAATTGTATCTTGAATGTATTTTGGAACAATTTTGAAAAATTCAGGTGATCGGCCTAGAGCTATGACGTCACTTCCGGCCCGGAAACCTAATATTTCGACCAGAAGTGTTATTTATTTATTTATTTATTTATTTATTTATTTATTTATTTATTTATTTATTTATTTTATTTATTTATTTCACGGGATGAACCCTTTTACAAAATTTAAAAATAGTACTTTTCTATATATATCATTTAGTTTACTGGAATACAATAAAAATATAAATTTTTTCTTCTAATGCACTACATTTTTTCTCCGGTTTACCAAATACGTAGGTCTTGTGCTGACAGTGCTGACTTGAAGGCTTCTAGGAAATTGTACAGGACATTGTACAGGAAATACGGCATTTTTCGTTTGAACATTTTATTTTTCGGCCGGAAGTAACGTCATGTCAAAAACGTCACTTCCGGTTTGAAAATCTCACTTTTCGACCGGAAGTGACGTCATGCAGGAAATTCGACACTTTCTGTTTGAAAATCTCATTTTTCGACCGGAAGTTGACGTCGTATCGCAAAAAAGTTACTTCCGGTTTGAAAATCTCACTATTAAACCGGAAATGAAGTCATATCGGTAATTCGTCACTTCCGGTCGGAAAATCTCATTTATCGACCGAAAGTGCCGTATTTCCGGTATGACGTCACTTCCGCTCGAAAAATCAGATTTTCAAACCAGAAGTGACGTGTTTGCGGCATGACGTCGTTCCCGATCGAAAAGATCAGATTTTCAAACCGGACGTTACGTATTTCCGGTAAATCTCCGGAAATGTAAATTTGCGGGCTCGGCGCGGCCGCGTGCACAACAAACAGTTCGTTTTCTATAACGCAAACTCGCTGTTTCGCTCGTCGAGATATTTGCATGCAGAACGAGCGGTAGAAAAAAAAAAGAAAAAAAAACCGTAGCCGTTTACATCCACGCAATTATCGCATCTCTCGTATCGGTAAGGCGGAAGTTGGAAAAAACAATAATGAAGTGAGAGAGAGAGAGAGAGAGGCTGAACCTAGCTGCGGCTAAATACTCGCATGCGATGACAAAACGTGCTGCGTCTTGCTTCTCTCATCGAAGGCCACGGTCGCGATTGCTTCACGTCGGTACACGTGCACCGATCTCTTCCCGCGCTCGCTCTTCCTTAGTCTTTTTTTTTAACTCGCAATAAAATCTCGTTAGAGAGCCTCGCGTTCGCACTCGTTGTGCGAGGTTGTAACACAATTAACGGCCCCGGTGTGTTTCATCGCTCGGAACGAGAGGGATCGGGAGCGTTGCTAATTTCACGCCGGTGAAAGGAAACGAGAATCTTAACCTCAAATCGCAAGTCCCTTCGACAAACACGCGCGGCGTCCCAATGAGTTCATTTTTGTTTCGTCCGAAATACGATCGCTCATCGCTATAATCGGCCTTCATCGTCAATACTATTCTTGAGAGCAGATATCATTAAAAAATTCTTGGGAACGCTTCTCTGACGTGCAACCCTGGATCAACGCTCGCGATAACGATATTTGAGTCACACTCGATCACGACCGCCAGCCCGCTCGATATACGACGAAATATCAACCAATACGGCGCAGTCATCTTCGACGAGAAAACAATCCGCTTAACCCCAATCGTGAACTGATATTCCCCTCGCTTCCTCCTTCTCAATTTTTTTCCGAAACTTTTCCGCATCAGATCAAATTTCATCTTTGGCAAGTTTGTCAACTCACCGCTTTTTACACTGTAAACAAAAGCTACTAATTTAATGTACCGAACACCGCTTGTAGGATTTTTATTCTCTGCGCGAATTTCCCCGAGCAAAGTTCGCGCGATGCAAAACACCGCCGTTTTGTAACATGACGAAATTTACTTCAAAATACTTTTCAAAAAATTCATACGAGCTTCAATGTCCCGATAAATGTTTTGACGCAAAAAACTGGTATATTAAAGTCTCCGTACAATTGTGATGAAAAATTAATGCTCGGTGTATTAAAAACATTGGCATATTATTTTAGTTTTTTTAATTTACTTAAATTTCTATGAAAAAGTCTACCAATTATTCATCTCGATTGTACATTAATTTTAATGTACCAATTTTTGCATACAAACTTCCAGTCCGGCGTATCGAATTTACGATTTATTTCAATAGTGTATAATACTACCCGCATGATACACCCGCAGAAACGGGGAGAAGTGTAGTACAATGTATATAGGTATACACAGCGATGCCATGCGTGCGGACACGTGGTCGAGTCGGTATTTCTCTCGTGCGAGAGTGGGAGGCCGCGAAGGCTCGTCGTCGTCGTAGTATAAATGCGAGAGAGCGTCACTCGAAAAAGCCACTCCCTTGTAAGCGAGCGTTTGGTGTGCGCACACATGCCCGGGACGAGTTCCGTGACTGAGTGACGAGAAACAAAAGAGAGAACCAAATAGGAAACAGAATAAAAAAAAAAAAAAAAAACGCGAGAGTGATTGAAAATGTAGTTTTTTTTGTTTGTGTTTGTAACCAACATCGACGCGAGAGAGTTCGGACTGCGATTGGCGGGCGGGACGCCTCAGGGAGAGTCACGAATGGAAAGATCTGACGTAAAATCTAATCGAAGACGATCGTGCTCGAGGCTCGCGCGATCCACGTGGTGCTCGTCGTGACGATAAACATTCGGATCTTATAGTTTGAGTTCAATCGCGCGATGCCTTCTTCGGCGATTAAAATAATATTCGTTCCACGTGACTGTGTTCTGTGCTAGCCAATGAAGAGAAGAAAAAAAAGTAATAATAGAAAAACAAAAGTGACGAGGCTTTTATTACGCGCAGCAACGGAGAAAGGTGAAAGTTTGCGTCGGCAAAAGTCGTTCTCGTTGGTGTTTGGGCACCGTGTTCGCTCGGATCACCGATAACATCCAACTGCTTATACTTATATACATATATACATATTTTATATATATATATATATACAGTGATATACGAGCTGCCCGTAGGCAAAATCGGCAAGTTTTTTTTGGATTTCTCCGTCTCGTCCTCTCGGTAAAAATTGCCGAGAGAAGAAAAAGGAGATACAGTGTGAAAATCATCGAGACCAAAGAAGCTACAATGGGCATCGTGTCGTCGACCTTCGCATCGCTGGCGATACGTTTCGCTTGGAACTGTCAGAGGTTTCTCGATCCTCGATACAGGTTTGTAAAACATCTCGCGTTACGCCTGTAATACGTCCCGATCGAATGCATCGACACGGCAGCGCACAGTCTTGTTTTTTTTTTTTTTTAATCACCCGTCTATGGCCGGTTATGCAAGGGAAACGCTATTTCGAGTAAGGCGCTCGACGAACGAGACTCGTGCGAAGTTTCGTCGGGAGCGTAGAAAGTTTTTCGGTCGGATCTCGAATTATCCTTATCGCAGCTTGCGGTGCGAGTCTGTCGGCGTGTTTGGGCGGACATATATATATGTTGTTACGGCGGTCTAACCTTTACGGCCTTTCACAAAGTCGTTCCAAACATTCCGGATGTGCGTTTGGGAGAAATCGTACTTTTTCGACTTTGTCGGTTTCTGGTTTCTTGGACCGGTTTTGAAAAAAAAAATAAAAAAAAAAATTAAACTTCTACACCTGCGTTCGATCGGCGGCATCTAAACAAAATTGGCTTCGCGGAGCCACCATTGTTATATTATATGATGAAGTTATTGGTATTATTATTATTTATTTTTTATTTGGTAACGGATCGAACTTAGGAAGTTGGAAATACGATGTTTAACTTTTTCTGAAAATTATACAGAGAAGTGTCGAGTTATTGTATATTATTATATTTAATAATAATACTATCAAATATAATAACAAATAATAATTAAAGAATTATTATTGTATCGTTATATTATTGTATTACTATACTTTTTTTAAATTATTTTTATTTCTTCCATCTACCGCTCGGGCTTTTATTTTAACACGGTCACGTTCAGCCCTTTTTTTTACTTTCTTTTTTCCACTCTGTCCAGTGTGTCGACCATTCTCGGGCCCCTCTCATTATTCTCCATTCGTCTTCTCCTCTTCGTCGGCGTCTGTCTCGCCGTGCGCGCGTGTGCCACTATATATTATTTATTTTTCTACTATACTCGACGTAGAGTGAGTCAGAGTGTATATCAAGCCGAATCGTCATATTCCCCCTCACTTCGCGGAGTCTCGAGCATACATTATCGTCGCACACACGTACCACGGCTGAGGCATCGATAATCTTCCACGATTTTTTGTTTCGCTCGTACGCGCGAACTTTAACGCGCTCGACTATCGCAAGTAGTTTGTTATTTTTAACGGAACGCGAGTCGCTCGAACAATAAACCCGCTTGTCCGGTTGCTTCTCCCCGCAACATGGAACGATTTCGTTAGTTATTCGCACGGTCTAAATAAAGCGTTTTGCCGCTAACCGTGACACCGATATTACTCTTACACATATATAACATACAATCACATATATATATATATATATGTAATTATATGGTATGTATTACACAATATTCGTATAACTCAATCTTCTACACAACGTTAATTAGGGGCCAGAAAAAATATTCATTTTGTACAATATATAACATCTACATTTACTATATATGTATATTTATTTATTATTTATATTAATTTGCATATTCATGGGCGTAACCCGTTTACAGGGCGACATTGCCATACGGCCAAACATACAATCGGCAACGGGAAGAGCTCGCATTATAAAGCAGTTTGCACTTCTGCACAAAATTCCAATATACAAAAAGAAGAAATAACAAATTAGGGCAAGACTAAAAATAATCCTTACTATAAATCAACTGTTTCCGACGGAAAAAGTCTCCTGCAGTTTCGGTTCGAAAAGCCCAAGAGAGCCTCTAAAGAGCATACATATAACTCAATCTTTGTCTGCAAAACGCGTTAATTGGGGGCTAGAAAATAATAATAATAAAAATCTGTGTGAGAGGTCGAACATCGTGGAAGTGAGTTTACATCGGGCGAAAGCTCGTGCGAGCCTTCGCGACAGCGCCGGGCTTGCCCATCAAAGAGCCCGGGTAGATTCGAACCAAAGGTCACCGTTCATGAATGTGATGCACAGAGAGACGAGCGTACGGACCGCGCACACGCACCGTTCGGCACGCTGCATGGGATCGTCGCTGGCCCACTGTGATGCATGAATCGTGAACGAGTTATTAGAGGTACATAAACGCGTGACTACTCGACTCGGCGTCCGGGAAATCTGCACACCTCTCTCTCCGCTGCTCGCATCGAGGCTGTTCAGTCCCGAGTTATTCTGCCCGGCGAATAATAACAATAATTACTATTATTTTTATTATTTCGAGCTTCGTGCAAATCTTTATTCGCACCCGATGCTATATTTATCTTCGATATTTCTTGCAACGTGTAATTTCGATACCTCAAATTATATCGCTGTTTGCTTTAATTCCACGAATTAGCCCGACAAACGCGCGAAGTAACAAAATATATCTTTCCGACTGTGCAAAAGTGTCGAAAAAAGAAAGAACGGCACAGCTGGTCCGTGGAATATTTTTCGTGGGTCACGCGAGACGGACCGTCTACAAGGGTTTCGGGTGCGTATTATCGACTGTTAGGGCGAAGCTGGCCGAGCGTCACGCGATCACACGATAATTCGCGCGACACTTTTTTTTCTTTTTTTTTCGTCCCCCGAGAAGAGATTCTCCCCGTGGTGAGAGACCCCCAGGATCGGGACTCCCGGGCGCGCGCGCGCGCCCGTTGGCCACCGCACAGGCTCGCCACAAATTTTCCTTCTCCCATTCGTACTAGATTGCGTAACGCGCATAACCTGCGCCGGCGTGTTTTATTTTTAGCTCAAGCGCGGTTCAGCACCCTCTCGCCGATATCCATCGTCCCTGCGAGCTGCGGCTATCTCAAGTTCAACGTATCGAAAAATATCGTTCACCCCCTTCCCGCGACCCCGGGCGAACGGTCGCGTTAATTGGTCGCTCCGGCGTGAATCCCGCAGGCGAAGCGTCAGATCCGTCTTGGCGCTTTAACGAAACGCCGAGTCCTCGACGAATTTACGTAACTCGAGAGTGTCTCTTCGATTTATCTCATACAGTATTACCAAGAAATCTCGGCAAAAGCCGCGACTGATAAATTCCGACGGATCAATTATCGTTATATTACAAGCGAGAGCCCCGGTGTCGCCCGACCAACGACAGCGAATAGTCGGCCGCGCATGCGCGCTGCGAGCCTCGAAGTAATTCGTCTCCGTGCGGAGATATTAACAGCGAGGCTCTGATATATTCGCCGCGATCCTTCGACGCTTCAATCGTTGCATAAATAATTAATTAACGGCGCTCGATGTGACTATCGTATTAATTAAAACAACGCTACGATTACGGACTCGGCGCTTTCGGTCCTCGCGCACCCGAGAGCAACAGTTTGCTTCGCCAGTTTTCGGTGCGCGTGCACTCGGGACTCTCGGAACGCTTCGTCGATGTACAGCGCCGGATAGTTTAGGCCGGTGTTGTCTCTCGCTGCCTCGCTCACGCGTAGCCTATATGTACGTAATCCATGAGAGGAGAGTCGTCGAGCGGCGGAGAAGGGGGGGGGGGAGCTGTGAGGCACTCTTGGCTGGCCGGCCTTCCGCTCTTTCTCGACAGAGTCGTTTTTGTTTCTTTTTTTTTTTTCGTTACCTCGTTCCGTCCAGCTCGATCGCCGGCCGCCGAGAAGAAATCGTCGTTCACGTCAACGCTTCATCTACTTTACAAAACACACTTGTTGTTCGCAAAAGATCTTTTTGTTTCTCATCGTTCTCGAAGAGATCGGCACGAATCCCACCTGCGCCATCAGCGACGAGAATAACTCTCGACGCCCGCGTAATCCTAACCTATGTTACGCTGACGGTCGCACATACAAACTAGTTTCCGCGCAACGGTAATGCAATTACATTTTTTTTTTCACATTATCGTTATCATTTACGATTGCATTAGAGCACAGTATTGTTCCCGTCTAGTCAACCAGTCGCGAATCGTCAATAGCAATTAAAAGTGTTATGT
The DNA here is from genome assembly GCA_030522665.1 of Ichneumoninae sp. A BG-2022a. Taxonomy (NCBI): domain Eukaryota; kingdom Metazoa; phylum Arthropoda; class Insecta; order Hymenoptera; family Ichneumonidae; species Ichneumoninae sp. A BG-2022a. The sequence continues at coordinate 10,751 of JAPYZC010001707.1, read as the reverse complement.
TCATTGCGTTTATTTTGCACAGTAAAAAATAATTTCGTAAAATCGGAATACGAAGTTTCGTAAAAATAATTTTGACAAACTCGATTGTCCAGGTTTGAATATACAAAATTGTCCTTTTCTTTCCTGTGTCATTGAGAATGTTAGTTTGTAATTTTGTTTATAGAATTAGAGTCGGATGATGCGATCGGAGAATTAGCAAATAAAAAATTATGGACTTTTACAAATACAATACAAAGGTCAAAACCATCGCCTAAAAAGCCATGGAACAAAAAATCGAAACAAATGTAAATTAGATTGTACAAAATAAATCGTGCAACCGACGATGTATATTGAGTTTTTAAAAATGATTTCAAGTTAGTATTTTTTTTCAACCTGGAATGCCTTTCTCCTGTGTACGCTCGGTAAATTCATATGCGGCATAGCGGACATTGTGGGACACACGCGATGTATTGAGACATCGTTGAACAACGCGTTGCACGAGTCTCGTACGTGGACAGCGTCACAATATCGCTGTTACGAGTTTTAAAAGCCCGTTGGCAAATCGTTATCAGTCCGAGGATTTTAAACGATCGAAAAATTATCGTACTTCGCTCGGATGCGCCAACTCAACATTGTAAAGCCTGTGGGGCGCAGCTTTAATGGCGATTCTCGGTTTACAACCGTCGCGCCTACGTCCCGCTCGTTAATAGGCGGCTCGACGATATTGACCGTGAACTTGAAATAAAAAAAGAAGAATCGAGTCAAGAACAACTCTCAATTTCAACGCCACAGATATCTGCCAATGCGATACATTGCATATACGGTGGGTTAAAAAAAAATTGCACGACGATGACTCGCACGAGTCGTCCATGTATTATATACATATATATATTATATACAGTAATCTCTGCTGTCTTAACTCGAAGGAGGAAATTATATGCGGTAAAGTGGGCTGCGAGAGCCACTTCCAGACTATTAGAGATAAGGCACGATCATCGGTGCTTGCGTTACGACGCTCGAGAGGGACTCGTGAGATTTCCTCGTTCGTTAATAAATGATGAATAATTTTCTCGAGATAAAAAAAATATTCTCGCGTCACGTATTTGTCGAGTCGTCTCTCGTCGAATCCGAGCCCGCCGAGTTTATCCGGTCGCGGAGGTTGCGTAGATATTTTATTCAGCACGAAGTCGACGCTCCCTCCCTCTGCCGCTTTGAACTGCCAGTCGAAGAGTATGGCTCGGGCTATTTTAGGGTTCTCCGTTTGAAGTCCCTGCGAGACCGGAGCCTCGCTGGACAGGGCTATTCCGAGATTGCTCTCGAGCTAGACCTTCCTCTCGGTACGTCACGAATGTTTACTGTCGGCAAGGTCGCGCCGCTTGCAAACAACCGCTGGGAAATACGTTTTTGTTTTTCTTTCATTTCTTTTCGGGCGGCCATGTTTCTTTGTCGCCCGATCGGCTGGCAATAATGGCGTCGGCGCGTCTCACGGATTCGGCGAAGACGATCGCCGGTTTCAGAGCGAAGACTGTTGTTTTTTTTTTTTTTTACGATCGTGAGTCAGAGGAAGAACGGGAGTAGAGGAGTCAAAGATCTGCCACTTGACACCGGGCGGCCAGACCATGGGCGCGCTTATCAATCGTGGCTAGCTGAGAGCCGGCGTTCTACGAAACCCCCACGAAATTGGCCCTAACCAGTCACGGGTGCTTCGAAGTCTCACGCACTTAAAATTCCTTCGATAACTTCCTGCTGAACTAACATCTATTTTTGGTCGATTCTTCCACACTCGTATTTTTATCTCTATTATATCTTACTATATCAATTATATTATTATTATTATTATTATTAAAATCATAAAATACGATAACACGTTATAGTTCGCGCAATAAAATGTTTGATTTTGTTATCAACTGTATGTAACATTTTTTTTTAAATAGACAAGTAAAAACTGTTAGGCGGATATTGAAAATGGGAGAAAAAAAAACAGTAGAGAAGTATGCGGTCTCGTTGGATGAAAAAAAGTCCTTGGATCGAGTGCGCGAATTACCCGGAAAGGTCGCGAGACCAGGAATAATTCTATATTCTCCGTTAATTAAGCATTAATGAATTAATTAATTAGTTTCAACGTTCCCTAAAAGAAAAAAGTCGTTCGTATTCCCTTCGGAGGACTGCCCATGAATAATGTAAGTGTCTTTCATGTCACAGGTACATCGAGACAGGCGAAATCCCACGCACTCAAAATTCCGTCGGTCTATCCTCCTCCCGAACGATTGTATATTTTCAGTCTATTTTTCGACACCCGCATTTTTTTCTCAGTTATATCGCGCGTTAAAATCAGAAATACTGTAAGAAACACGATATAGTTTGCAAATAAAATTGATTGAGTTTGTTAGCTGTAACGGTTAACTTTAACGGTCCATCAAAAAATTACGTGTTTAAATAAACAACTATAAAAAAACTATCAGAGCAAATATTGAGAATCGGAGAGTAAGAAAATAGTGTGCGATCTCGTTGGATGAAAGAAAGTCCTTGAATCGAGTGCGCGAGTTAGCCGGAAAGGTCGCGAGACCATGAATAGTTTAATATCCTCCGTTAGTTGACTAGTATTGTAAATTAATTGGTTTAACGTTTTCCAAAAGAAAAAAGTCCCCGTTCCCTTCGGAGGACTGCCGATGAATAATGTAAGTGTTTTCAATGTCACAGGTATATCGAGGCGAGCGGCGGCAGCGCCAGCGGCGGCGACGGCGCGAAGCACCCGAGCGACGAGGTGGCCATTGCTCCCACGAGAATATCGGCGGCCCCCGAGTCTGCGCTAGGTTCCTCGGTGCCCTCGACAAAAGCCGTCGAACATCAAGTGGCCTCGGCAATCTGCCTCCCGGCGGAGAACAACAATTCCCTCCATCAGGAGAACCGGCACAGACGGGCTGCACAGCACAGATACCGGAAGCGTCCGTCCAGCTTCGATGTATCCCTCATAATACGAAACAGAAACAAGACGGGGAACACGACGCCCTCGGGTCTCGTCACTCACTCGACTCCCAGCACACTGAAGAGACAACCGGCGCCGAGATGGGAATCGACTTCCTCGTCCTCGACCGAATCTTCCGACAGCGAAACCGGTAAGTTATTTTTATCGACGATTTATTCATCAACCCTTCGGCGGTCACTGCGGACCAAATTGACCCAGTGATCGACACCATTTCTTTTCTTCATATCCTCGATCTTTTTTCTTGACTTTTCCATTATTTTGTCTTTAATGTAACTGTCGAATATTCTGGAAAGTTCCGAGTGTGTTCTCCAATTCTTTAGATTCAATCTGACGGATAGTTTATTTAATTTTCAAAATGGGGTCGATGACCCGGTGCGTCTATGACGAGTCGATGGGCGTTGAAGAGATGTTTATTTTCTCTTGGTTATTCAGTCCGAGAAAAAAAATCTATCGAAGCATGGAACGTGCACCTTAGTGTGCAGAACTCTGTAGGTCGTAATCGTTAAATACACACGGGTCAATTTGACCCCCGGCATCGAATATCTCGGTAACTATGCACTTTTCGGAAAAAAGGGTTAGGACACTTTTTTGCAGTGAATTGATGGAATCAAAATTATGTAACATGCATGAAAAGTGCTACTTGTCGTGTCTGCCAAGAGGGGCATAAGTGGCGCTTCACAGTCACGTGTATTATAAATACCCGGCGCATGCGCACATCGGACTGATTTTGCTTTACCGCACGCTTCCCGTACTTTACGCACGCTTCTCGTACTTTACGCACGCTTCTCGTATTTTACGCATGCTTCCTGTACTTTACGCACGCTTCTCGTACTTTACGCACGCTGCTCTTACTTTACGCACGCTTCTCGTACTTTACGCACGCTTCTCGTATTTTACGCACGCTTCCCGTACTTTACGCACGCTGCTCTTACTTTACGCACGCTTCTCGTATTTTACGCATGCTTCCCGTACTTTACGCACGCTTCTCGTACTGTACGCACGCTGCTCTTACTTCACGCACGCTTCTCTCGTACTTTACGCACGATTTTCGTACTTTACGCATGCTTCTCGTACTTTACGCATGCTTCTCGTACTTTGCGCATGCTTCTCGTACTTTAGGCATGCTTCTCGTATATTACGCACATTTCTCGCACTTTACGCACGTTGGCTGTGCAGCGCCTCAATCAGCAGGCACGGAGAGCACTTTTCTCCTGTATTCGTTACAGAAATTACTATTTTACCCGTTCAAAAATGTGCTTAAAGTTTCTATGTTGCGCGAAAAAGCAGGGATAACCTTGGGGTCAAAACGACCCCTAATGCACACTAAGGGTTAATAAAGTACGGACGAACATACGTTGATCCGATTGTGAGGAAGAATTTTAGCCGAGCCGAAAATACGTTTCATAATTAAATTTCGACCTTTTCAGAATTTATGTACGCGTCTCGGCCAGCGGCGCAGGGCGACGAGAGGCTCGGGGAAAAATCGGCTTCGGACAGGCTCGAGTCAAAGGAAAAACGAGAGACCGAGGTTGACGGTTCCGTGGAGGGCGATAATCTCCCGGAGGAATTTGCAATGTCAGCGGCGGAGGAAGCTGCCTTCAGAATGACCGTGGGCCGAGGTCACTTTTCTCGCTCGAAGAAGGACAGATTTCTGAATCATCTGCGGCTGGAAAAGAGGCTCAACGGCCTCAACAAGGAATTCTTCGAGCTCGCGTGTCGCGCGCACACGCGCTCGTTGCGCAGACGACACTCGGGCGATCTGCGCAGAATCGTTTCGCCCTTCCCCCCCCCCCCCACCCCCCACTCCTTTCCCCCACCTAAATAGTACATAATTATTGTTAACTATGAATATTCGAGTGTCTAACGAAACCAGTCTTATGGATGATATGATAATCGGCAAAGACTATTTTTTTTAAACATACAACGATAAAAACTCTGTCACGTGACGCTGTTTACACTAAGGACGAGGACAATCAAAAAAACAAAACAAAAAGGATAATTGTCGAGACTGAGAGCATTATTTGATGTTCAATCGTCTTTGTCGATAGATGTGTCGTTTGTGTCTCGAGTTCGTTCGAAAAGTTGGCTCTATTTTTTTTATTTTCAATAACATTTCTCCTCGTTTCGTCTTTGGTTTTTCGGTTTAATCGATAAGTCGACGCAGCAATCTCCAAATGATACGCGCACTAGTCGTTCGAGAATTAAACTGTCGAAAAAAATCAAATAGCATTACCAATTGTTTCCGTCGGTCGTGTGACGAGCCTGGATTTACGAGGGCTCCGTTATGAATTTTTCTTTTTGCATTGTGATATAAGATAATGTACATATTGTAGTCATTAGGCTCGCGCGTGGCAGAAAAATCAGTGACTCGTTCAAAAAGTGCCATTACTAGCGTTAAATAGTCGGCAGGAATTTAATGCTCCCGTTTAGAGAAATTATAATGTAAGAAGTTTGTACCTCGATCGTCGGCAATTTATCGCGTGAGCATAGGCGGATGGAATGACGACGTGCATTCGAAGGATACAAAGAAGCGCGACGTAGACATGTTTCCGAGTGAATCCGTCCGCGGCGCGACCGTTTCTAGAGGCGTAGCAACGAAACAGAATACATCGGTCCGTCGCAACCAGTATCGTCGGGACAAATCTGTACCGCAGAGTATGCGAGGGAGACATCATTCTGCGTCAGAACGTCGTAACCAGAGTTTATTTCATAAAAAAAAATTATAATTAATAAAACATAAAGAAAAATACGAACGAAACACGAATATGTATATTTACGAGATGAAAATTATATTTTTATTTTTATTAATAAATCACGCTTCTCGAGTATCTGCCTCGGTGAATGAAACCTCTCCTACACCGATCGTACTGTGGCACGGAATGGGTGAGTTATGCATCGATTCTCACTATCGCAAACAGTGAAATGAGCGTTCGTACCCGCGGCGCGTAATAAGACCGTGTGCTGTAACGTCGTTTTAGCGAAAGCTTGACGATGAATCAACGCAGAATTTCGATATAGATTTTTTTATGTTCAACAAAAAAATTTATTTTATTAGTCGACATTAGTTGGTATGAAAGAAGAATTGCGTTTACCGTTGCAGGGGACAGTTGCTGCTTCTCTTTCAGCCTCGGGCAGATAAAGACTATCCTCGAAGAGCAGCTACCCGGTGTTTACGTTAAATCCATACGCATAGGCAGCAACGAGGTGGAGGTATATAAATTCCTCGTCAGTGTGCACCAATCAGCGCCGCTATATTCCGCACCACGTGGTACAAGGCTTTGTATTTTTATTTCAGGATGTGGAGAACAGTTACTTGAAGAATGTTAATGATCAAGTGACGGAAGTTTGCGAGGAGCTGTCGAACGATGATAAATTAAAGGGGGGATACAACGCGATTGGATTTTCACAGGGCGGACAATTCTTGTAAGAGACCGATGCGTATAAAAATAATCGACGAAGACATTAATTAATTATCTTTATCTTTTTCATGATTGTCATTGTCGTTATTGACAATGTCATTATTGTCAATCACTATTGACATTGTCATTATTGACATTGTCATTATTGACATTGTCATTATTGACATTGTCATTATTGACATTGTCATTATTGACTTTGTCATTATTGACATTGTCATTATTGACATTGTCATTATTGACATTGTCATTATTGACTTTGTCATTATTGTCATTGACATTATTGACTTTGTCATTATTGACTTTGTCATTATCGTTATCGTCATTATTATTGTTATCATTATTATTATTAGGCGAGCGGTTGCTCAGCGCTGCCCGGATCCTCCGATGATAAACTTGATATCGCTGGGAGGTCAGCACCAGGGAGTCTACGGCGTGCCAAACTGTGCGGTCATGGAGCACAAGCTATGCGACTACATAAGGAGGCTGCTGAATCACGCCGCATATACCAAGTAATTAGACAGAGATTGGCGATCGGAAATCCCCAATTGAGGAAGATAATTGCAGTTTTTATTTTACGATTTTTTTTTCTCTACATCAAATCGATTGACTGCCTAATGGGGCATCGCCGGACGCGAGCGAGGAATAACGACGATAATTGTTTTTGTGCCGAAGGTTCGTTCAGACGAGACTAGTCCAGGCGGAGTACTGGCACGATCCACTTAAGGAGGAACTCTACAAGAGGAACAGCATCTTTCTCGCGGACATAAACAACGAGCGGGTCGTGAACGAAACGTACAAAACTAATCTGTCGAAGCTGAAGCGTCTCGTTTTGGTGAAATTCGAGAAGGACACGATGGTGGAGCCACGTGAAACCGAGTGGTTCGGATTCTACAAGCCTGGCCAGGCGGTGGAGCTGGAAACGCTTCAGGAATCGTCTCTGTACAAAGACGATCGTCTGGGCCTGCGCCAGATGAACGAGGACGGAAAAATCCACTTTATCTCGGTCGATGCGAACCATCTCCAGTTTACCGACCGTTGGCTAATCGACGAAATAATTCGAAAATACTTGTAAGAATTGTTTCCGCGAATAATTTTATTGATACAATATACTCTGTTCTTTACGCTTTCTAAAACATTTCATATGCGATATTTTGCGGTTTCTATTCACTTCTTTGAATTGAAATGGAAAATTTACCGACGAGCAATGAGAGGAACGATAAAACGGAACTTGACGGGTAAGACTTTCTACTCTCTCGGCTGTTTATCGACCGTTAGTAAGTTCGGATCAGCTTCGGATGCGAAACGGACGCCGTTGGTAACAAAAAAAACTTCAATGAATTTTTTTAGTCCTCAAAATTTTGCTCCAAATGTAGATAACTATTGTCTCGGCAGGTGCTAATAATCCAAGTCCCAAAAAGTTTATCACCCTCACGAAGAATGCATTGCAGTTTTCATTATCGACCGAGTCTGTTATTGTTACGAATGATCGTCCGAACTTAGAAAATGCTTCGACTTTTACAAACTGAGCACATCATTTTTTTTTTAAGAAACTAAATTACCTCTAAAAAAAAATGTCTCAATCCATCGGCTAATCACCGGAAAAAAATACCCCCAGTAGATCAATATCGGATCTAACGACCGAAAGCGATTAGTTCTGCAAACAGATTGGTTCTCGACCTGCAGGTTGCCGGAAGCCACTCGAAATCAGCTTAACGCACCCGGTCACCGATGCTCTATCAGATCCAGTTGGGAATCTCATCAATCGTCCGCTATCTCTCCGAACCTCTCGAAACTCTTTTCAAACTCGCCGAGAGATCAGAAAGAAAGGATTCATGTGCTTCGACGAAAGATATCATTTGCCGGACTCTTCACGTTCGAGTGTCGTACGCGATAAATGCACATACATATATATACACCCTCTCTCCATAAACCCATGTATACATAACTCACCTATCCGTACACACGACGGCTCTTCTGCATACGCCTCGCGAAGTACGTAACATAAAAAGGACTGCGTGTGTAGAAGTACCCACCAGCCAAGCATCCGTGTTGCCGCGGCAGTCTCTGCTGTTACCATCGCCGACACACTCGCCCATCCACGCCTGGTGCCCCCATTAAGAGATTACATTATGAGTTCACTTTGTGGAGAGTTCGCGACTACGCGATACCTCCCCACCCTCGAGCGCTCCCCAGCTCGCCGAGAATTTTACAGATGGTCATGCCGAACAGAGCGAGATGGAATAATCGCGCGGCATCGCTGCCATTCCTTTTTCCCAACCTCCTCCCCGCGCCGCGCCGGGCGCCCCGGCGCGTTCACTCTCACTCCCTCCCCGCTCGGTAGACGGCGCGCGTGGTCCGTACGTCCGTTTTCTCTTCACTCCCGGTCCCGCCGTGCACGCCTCCGACATTGTACACCGCGACGCGAGGGCCTCTCTGCCATACACTGGGATAAATATGTTTTTATACAAAAAAAAAAGTGTAAGCCCCGACCGTCCTCGTCACTCCCGCGTACCCAGCTGGGATTCGTTCGCCCGCCGCTCTCCTGTTCGCGATCCACTCGCCCTCTCGTTCTCTACGCTCCTCGCTCGGTATTCTCGACGGCCCCCGCACGCCCATCCACGTCCCGTACGAATAGGGTCATCATGTGATTACACTGTACCGGCGCTCTCCCAGACTCGGGGCTTCTCTCATCACTCTTCGAATTCTTCGCTCTCCCAGCCACGGGCCCTCGCGGACGCACTCCTTATGTAAGCAACGCGAAAACACACATTACCGAGATGAGATATCTCATCTGGCGGGAATCGAGTTCAATGCGCTACGGCGAGCCCAGAGACCTTTGACAATACTTGCGGATTATCGCTCGGAGATCTTATTATTTTATTCAATTTTTTTGCTTGGGATTTTTTTTTTTTTTTTTATGACACGTGGATGAACACGAGGGTCGTCCGTATTTTTGAGCATGGTATACCGAATATTTATGTTATGTTTCATGTTCAGAATCACGAAGTTCTCTACACTAAAAAGCAAGCATGAGGATAATTATATAAGTTAAATGATATCTCGCCGCATAGATATTCTTCCGATCTTTCACCGAAAAGACAGTATAAAAGTTCGAGACATGGACTTTTTTTTTAAAAACCCTAAGTAAATGATTTCGCTAGGAAAAAATATTCCTGCGCTGCAGACACAACCCCCCCCCTCCTCTCTATCCGTAGAACACAATAGCGAATTTTTTCTTTATCCTAAAATATAAGTACGGTAATATAGGCAGCCTATAGGCGGTATACCAGGGACAGATATAAAAATTTGAATCGATTCTACACGGCCGAGTTTCTTCCCGCAAAGGCTATAAAGCCTCCCAGACTCCCCGGTATCCGGAGATGGATGAGGGAAATATATACTCGCGGTTAGTTTCCGTCTGTTTTTGTTCACGTTGTTTGTTTCTCTCGTTGCTCTATCCCGAGGGGCAGGTGGGGGGGGGGGGCGCCGGGGGAACAGAGTGCGCATCTCGTTGTACTTTCCTCTCTCTGTTTACCTTCGTCGTCGGTAGTCGTCATTCTACCCACCCCCTTGTTCTCCCCCCCCCCCCCCTTCAGCTGCTACGCTCTCGCACTCTGTCCCCCGGCCCGTGGTGGGCGGGCGCGGTACTATTCGCGGACCGCAGGTACGATTAGCTTATTATTCCGTGGCTTTGTCGGCTCTCTGTGTTCGGTTTCGCCGTTCTCCGAAGCTAAAGGCTTCAAAGCACTCCTCTATACACGTACCATAGCAGTCGTCGTCGGGGATCCTCACGCGCCGGTTTTCCACGTACTATATTTCGCCGAGGGGAACCGCGGGGGGCCGCGATATGCAGCGACTAGTCGATTCTCCTCCCGCACATTTTTTGTTGGTTTCTTTTTTTTTCTCTTCGTTCTGCCTATGACGCAAATTTTTACCAATAATGCTTCTCGTTTGTGGATTAAGCCGATATATATATATATATATATATATATATATATATGTACGCATGTATATCTCATATATACATCAAAGGGACGGAGGTACGGAATAATTTTTCAGAATCACTCGACACATTACGTATCAGAATAAGAGGAAAATTGCACATAAAAAAAATAATTTTCTCATTTCACCCAAATAAGTTTTTCCAGAATCGCTCGACACACTGTGCATGACAAAAGGTGAAAAAAAAAATAACGCTTAAAAAAATGCGTTTTTTCAATTACACAAAAGTTTTTTTTTTTTTTTTTTTTTTTTTTTTTTTTTTTTTTTTTTTTAATTTTTTTTTTTTTTTTTTTTTTTTTTTCATTTTTTTTTCTTTTTTCCCCCCCCCCCCCCCCCCCCCCCCCCCCCCCCCCCCCCCCCCCCCC
>JAPYZC010001706.1:0-17618 GCA_030522665.1 Ichneumoninae sp. A BG-2022a | reverse complement strand
GTTAGAGCTACCACAGACTTTTTTCAAAAATTTCGAATTCCCGTAAAATCCCGAAACGGGTCGCAATCTTCATGAAAATTATATCGAAGGAGGAGACGTAACCACTCTACTAGTGTATAAAATTTGAACGCTGTCACACACATACACACATACATCCGGACGCCAGCTAAAAATCACATTTCTTGACGTTTTCGACCATTTTTAGTACGCTGACATTAAAATCTCGAAAAAATTTTTTTTCACGAAAAAATAACTTCCTCTATGAGGAAGCAAAAATTGAATAAATTACGGATAAATCTTGCGAATAGAATATTTATAAATGCACATCATTCTTATACAACAGTAATGTATAGCAGTTTTGGAAAAACTTTATTTGATTGTGTTGGCTGAATAATTTAGAAAAATGTAATCAATAATCTATTGAAAAACCTTCTGAATAGAATATTTAATCCGAATATGACGTTTCTGCCACGTAAAATTGGACACCATTATTATATAACAGTAAATGTCTAGCAGTTGTGGACAATTTTCCGTCGATTGTATTTGCTGAATAAAAAAAAAAAAAAATTTTCAATGATTTACTGATTAATCTTGCGAATGGAATATTTAAACTGAATATGGCGTTTCAGACACGTAAAATTAATTATCCATTAATTTTTTTTATCTGATGTCCGACAAAGTATTTATAAAAAAGTAAGGAGTCGTTGGACTTTGCTAAGTGCGAAAGGGCCTGCGAGTTATCGACAACTTGATAAGTTGTAAGATAATTTCTTATTAACGAAAATATACTTTCTAATATAACAAAAATTACGTTTTTACTTGTATCGTTAATTAGTCGGACCGTCCAGATGTAATAATCGGAGGATTAAAAGTAGAGTAATTAAATAACGCATAGACGAGTTATCTCGGTGAATCTATTAATAATGCATCGTGGCTGAATAATTTAAAAAGTATGTCTAGAAATCCCCACATTATTAATCCCCGCACCGTGCACCATTGTGGATTGCTCGAATATATTTAATAAAATTATAATGGACAACGATTAATCTTGTAATTTTAATTGCATTATTGTAACAGCGTTCAATTTTCGTTTGATGCAGGATCGGCAGCACGAGAACATCGAGACTGTTGCGAAGCAGATCCGGCACCGATTCGCCGCGTTCCCTGGATAGCGTGCGAACTCGACAAGTATCCAGTCCTTTCAGACCAGTCTTTACAGGAAATGTGAGTTATCACGGTGCATTCTATTTCGTGAAAGCTTGACACGCTAAAAATTAATTCCGCACACGACTGGACGAGATTAACCCTTATTATACAGACGGACCTCATTTTCAACCCAAAAGTCGTGACTAAAATAGTTCCCAGTTTCTACTTCCAGGTCAATTTTCGATAAATTGATTAGGCGCAAAAACTTTTTTTGCGCCCCACCGTTTGGACCTAAAGTTGAACAAATTTTCTACAAAAAATGTCTTCACTTTTATTTTTTTTTTTGAAAAAGTGCATTTGATAAGCACGCGAGGCTAAATTGATACAAATTGCATGGGAGGATTCGGTACGGTACGGTGATGCTTTATTTAATAAAATAATAAAACTTAATCATGAATAAAAAACTGAATAATTAATCACTTGTTTTGCATCTAAGCGTTTGGGTCTAAAGTTCAATAAACTTGCTACAAAAAAGTCTGAACACTTCTTTTTTTTACGTTCATAAATAAGCGCTTGAAGACAAATTGATACATTTTTATAGAAAGATTCGCACGGATGTGTGCACACTAACAGTTTTAATCTTACCGAGTGTGATACTCCATTTAATAATAAATTAATAAAACTCAATCGGAAGTAATAAAAAAAAATTATTTTGCACCAAACCGTCCAGATCAAATGTTCAATAAATTTTCTACAAAAATAAAAATGTTTTGTCAAAAAAATGCATAGATAAGGGCTTATGACCAAATTGATCCAATTTGTATGTAAAGATTCGGTACGGCGACGTACACACTAAAGATTTGAATGTTACCGCCCATGATACTTTATTTAACGACTTATCCCACTCTCGCTTGCAGGTTCAATCGCCGAGTCTCGACTCCGGTGACGAAGGGAGTCCCAGGGTTGAACGGTTCACTTATCACCAAGACATCGTTTCCCTCAAGACTGGTCTCTTAAAACTTATGCGGGTCATTCAGGAGGTGAGCATTTTTTTTTTTAACTTACTACTTTTGTCGACGCTATCGAACGCGGGTTCGGTGAGATTTAATTTCATCCGCACCGTTGTATAATTTTCGTTCTGTTAATTTTTTACTTCATTTATTTGTGCGCTTACATTTTTTTTATGTACATACTTTGTTTTATTAACCCACGAATTTTTGTTTTCTTTTTTTGCATCTTTTTTTGGTCGTCCATTTGGTTTTGTCATTTGAAGTCAGGAGAGAACGGTTTGACGAGGGTACGTTTGATCATCCGATTTCAACGTTATTTTGATGACGTCATTATCAATTTATTTGCTACCGGATATTTATTGATTTATCGGTATTTTTCAGGCGGAAACTCTCAACCCATTCAGCAATACTATGGTGGTGAGTATTTATAGCCACAAGAATTTATAGCATTAAGCAGCTTTAGAATCGATATTGTGAAACTTACGTGGGTCCCCGTAAATTTCAGAATGGCCTCTTTCACAACCTGAACGACGACGGAACTACGGATACGAGCGCAACCCCGGGAAACGGAACGATCAACGTAGCCGACGAGCTGGCAGATCTGCGGAGACAAAATGTATTTTTACAAGGGCAACTTGAAGACAAAGATCGAACGATACAACAACTTCAGGTAAATCAATATTATTATTTTTTCATATTAAATTATCGATAATTATTTCAATATTATAAAATTATTGCGAACGAACGTACGAGCGAAACGATAATGCACAAAACTTCGTCATTCAACTTTTTGGTGCATCCAAATTTTTATGCCGATCGCGCGTTAATATCGAAAAAAAGACTTCGACCGTGTTCAACATTTCGATGAGGTTCAAGAATTTAATAAAAATCTACACTGTAAAAATAAATTGTCAATTTAATGCAATGGAACTTGAAATTTGCTTACATTTCTTACATTAATTGAACATTAATGTACTTTTTTGTAAAATAAAAATACCTGATAATGAAATTATAAATCTTGTGCCTGATATTTCCACAAATTCTTATTAAAAATAAAAATATTACTGTAAAATTGCAACGCACATGTGTTTGAAATTTCAGAAACAGTTTATGTAAAAAAAAAAACTTCCAATACCGTTAATTCATTCTTAAACAACATTTTTTACAGTGTATAATCGTTTCTTTTTACGTATGAGTCTGCAATTAAATTAAATAAAAGCGCAATCGTTGTTTATTCTTCACTGTGCGCAGTTGAGCGCGCAGGAAATGATAAGTAATATAATTATAAATGTATGAAACGCAAACAAAATACGCGAATGCATGAAACGTCCATTTATAAATTTATGAAAATATTAAAAAAAATTTTTTTTAATGTTACAGCTCCAAATTTCGAAGCATCAGGATCTCAGTGGTCTGGATTCTCAGAGCAGCGCTTCGTCCATGAACGGCAGTTGTTCACTCAACAGAGATACGTGCAACGCGGCGACGCAGACTGAGAAGGTGAATTATTCAGGACTCATGTTACCGAATTCATTAAACAGTCGACCCGTTTGCTAATGCGTTTCGAATTTGTATCCGAGCAGATACGACCGGTCTCGGCGGGACCTTCGCTGCTGCAATCACTCCCACAGGACGGTGGCATGGGGCCCCTTGTTAGGTAAGCTGGCCGAGAAATTGTTCACCGAGGAAGCTTAACAATCCTCGCAGAGGTCACACTCGAAATAAGTAATTTAAAAATGAATAAATAACCGACGAATAAAATAACAAATATTTTTGTCCTCTTAAACGGTTTAATGTGAGTCCGTTTTAACATCTCTCAATCCAGTCTGACAAACATACATTATCGTCTTATCGTCAACCTCGAGTCTAGCGCCGATCAGGTATGGGTGCGCGAGTTATAAATGAAAAAAAAAATTGAGACGAACAATTACAGACGTAAATAATGTATAAAACCTGTATAGAAACTTTTGTAACTAATGAATGTAAATCACCAGTAAAAAAAACTCGTGTTTTTGTCGAACTGGAACGCGTATCGAAAACTCCAGGCTAAAAAATAACAGGTTATAGAGTTGATTCACACATAGTGAAAATTCACCACGGTGAATTTTGTCACACGCTACGGCGTAGACGATCGGGCTACCGCAATCGGCATAATTAGCTATATACGAGGACGAATTATTCATTATTTTATTTGTAATTATTCGTTATTTTTATTACATTCCGTCGAGTTTTAATCTGCTGCGATTTCGGTTTCCTCTACTCAATAATTATTGTTCGCGAAGATCGATTATCGTCAGAATCGGTTAAATTATTTCGCACAGGTGATCTCCGCGTGAATAATACACTTAACTCGTCATACATCAACTTATGTCCGTGTAAAAGCGAATGAAATTATTATATTCGCTTGTCGCAGGACATAGGACTTTCCCTGTTAACAGAATCATGTAAATAACCTATTGTTATTGCTGCCCTGGTACACGCATCACTCTGGTCATTCAACGATAACAGCTTCAGGATCGGGAAGGTAGAGTGCGTCAGTCTGTGTGACTTAATGTTGGGATATTTACTCATGTGTACATTCAACCTACTGATTTACATGCACCTCATTAATTTTCGGCCTATATCTGCGCTATCGTCTCATTGATGCCTGCATTAACGACTCTGCATGCGGTCATTATAATAGCGGGCCTGCTCAGAGACAGCGAAAGCCTCGTAGTTCGAAACGTCGTTCCCTCGACATTGATTTTCCGATTTTTTTTCTCTTCTTTCCTCTACACTTCATTTTCTTCCCTGTCGAGACAATAGCCTACCGAACTGTCGCTTCGTGATACGCCGCAAGGAATTGAGATAGTTGCTACTTTATTTTTATCAGCATGATGGAGTGAGAAAAAAAAATATACGATTTGTACGATTAACTTTTACAACTATTCGTAACGGCGTAGAATTCTCTTCAGTTGTAAACGTTCTGGGATTTTAATGGATTGACGATTAACAATGTTTCATGCTGCGATGTTTAGCCGTGTGGGGTGAGTCGAGATACTTTGTGTTTCCGTAGTTTAACAATTTGTTACTTTGGAACATAGTTACGATAATTCAGATTTAAACAAATTATTATTAAAGAAATATCGATTTTCGAAAAAATTTATTTTTCGAGAGTCGATATATTTTTTTTATTGAAATCAATGAATATACAAGACGCGTGTGTTCGATATACTTTACAGTTGGAGTGACTCCTGGAATCGACAACGGCCTCCATCGCTCGCGGAACTCAACATCAATAGAAATCTTCGCAAACCGAGTGATCGCTCGCCCCGAACGCCAAGGCCTCGTCAGGACGAAACGTTGAATCGTCAAAACGGCTTTTCGGACAAGGCATCGCCGGAAAATCAATCAGGGAAACGATCGGTCAAAATCAGAGAGGCTGTGCCGAGCAAATCTCTGGATTTGAACGACCTCGCAAAGATCAAGTCAGGCATTCCATCACCAAAAAAATTAACAATGCCAACTCAAATACCGCGAGCGGCGAGAGCCGTTTCTGCAACAGGCCGATCGCACAATACATAATTATAATTGAAAACAAAAACAAATAAAAAAAACCGATCGAGGTTATTTTCGTCTGTTCGCTTTAGGTGATCGATAATATAATTTTTTTGTTAATTTATTACGTGAATTATATTTTCTTCAGTATTTGAAAATTCATTTGTAAAGTCTCATTTTAAATTGTAGGATCATTCGATTATTTCCGTCCTTGCGGCGGCAATTAGCATTTTTTTCTAATCGGCTCTAATCGACTTTCGAATAATCCTGTCTGTCCTCGGATTTATTTAATTTTAAGTATTTGATCTCAAAGCTCACGTAATGTTCGTTCGAAAAAAATTCACGGTTAAGTTATGTACACGGGCATAAGTAATTAATTTCATCTGATCGAACGATAACGAACGAACGAACGAATTTTATGTGGGTTTCTTACCTTCGTCCTTGCGGCGGTAATTAGTATTTTTCTTTAGCCAGCCGTAATCAATCTTCGAGTTATCCTGACTGTCTAAATCTTGGGCCGTCTAAGTTTGTTGAATATAAAAAAAAAGAACAACTAACCGGGCCGGAATTCCTTATGCCCGTGTACACATTTTTCGAATGAATATTGTGTGAATTCTGAGATCAATTGCGTAAAATAAAATCGAAGGCAGACAGGATCACTCGAAGGATTGGTAACGACCGGATATATTCGATACTTACGGCCTCGCTGCAGGTTTTTTGGGCAGAAACAGTACGATGTGCGGACGGGCACATCGTCGATGATAATTATACCAATTCATTGTTTTTTCTAAATGAATATAAAACAAAAAATACGCAAAATCCAAATTAATTTACCGATCGGGTATGGCAAAACGACGTCTCACTCGCGTATTTTGCGTAGCCATTATTTCATTCGACGTCTGAGTTACATTTTTTGTTGTTTTTGTCTTGTAATAGCTAGAGCGATTGTACAACTGTATAGTTCGAGTCAGGGTACCGCGTAGTAGTTAAGCTCAATTTATATGTCTAATTTATTTTGTCACGTTGCAATTGTAATGTCCCAGGTGCTATTTTTACGTTCAAAATACGATCGATTAATGTTTAGTCTCTCTCGGGTAATCCGTCGGTGTGAAGCAATGTCCACCCGCAATACGAATACCACGGAGATTTCTCTCATCGAGTCGATTCCAGGAAAAGTATTTCAGCGCTCAGATTTGTACCATTAATTTCAAACTTCATTCCGATTGATTTCCTGTAACTAGCTCCAATAACTAATCTAAGACGCTTGGTATTGGAAACTAAGACTACTGTCGACAATGATTAATTCCGAGAGAAGCTAAATATGTGAAACTATGAAATACACGTTTAATTCTCAATTATACGACTATGCAGTTCCGTGCGCAGCAATTAATCCAGTATCCGGTGAAAAGATGGAGCAGGTTTTATACGAAGAAAATACGAAACGTAGGTGTAGCGTATAGGGCTTACGCTGACAGCGATTGCTACGAATTTTAGCTTTTCCCGCGATACAATGGTTCCGGATGTCTAAAAAAAGGAGAAAAAATAAAAATAAAGATCGAAAACTTCCCACAATCGACAGTTTCGCAACCTCGCAACTGAAATTTCTCTATGAAAATATGTCTCGTCAGTTTTGTTAAATCTGCGAATTTGCAGCTTTTACGTCGATACATCGCGTATTCATTATTCACCTAAATATTCGACGCATAAGATCGTTAGAGATTTCGTAGCGTAACAATTTTAAGAGGCTCCAAGAGGAGTGTTGAAATTAAATGTCGGCCGACGAATAATGTTCGAAGGGAAATGAAAGGGTCTTTGCAAAACTTTCCATAGACTGTGCGAGGAGTATAATAATCGTACCGAGATTCCAATTAGGCAGCAATTATCGGCTATATTTCCAATCGAACATCGGATCGCGGGTGTTACTAATCACTATTTATTCACAACGCAACACAAGCAGGAAACGCAATACAATAAATGAAGCTTTCGGTAAAAAAAAGTCGCCGACGACTTATCGACGCGAGACACTATGTAAACAAAGTCGAATGATAAGGATACGAGAAATAATGTGACATCGATAATATATCTGGAAGGATAGTTGCAAACTGTGCGTTCAAAATTAAAAAAAAAATCTGTTTTGAACGTCACGGTAATATAAAACTTTACCTGATAGTATAAAGCCGTGAATACTCCATCTTTTAATGTCAAAGCTTCATAATTAAAATTATCAGAAAGAAAATCGTCCTATTTAATCCTATTAAAAACGTGTAGTATTAGATATAGCCGTGCCATGTGGCACAGCCTGGAGAATAAATTTGAAAAAAAGAACGAATAAAGTGTATTTATTCATAACTATGAAGTTGTAGTGTGTTACTCATGCTTCAATGTTTATGTTTAATTAAAATAGGAAAAAATAATTTCACCCATCCTAAGCTGACAGTCCCGGATGATATATTGTTTTATCAGGTTTGGTTGGTTTTTAAGGGGAAGTGAAACAGCTGTGCGTGCGAGAGAGACAGTTGCAATTTTCAAATAAACTTTATTCAATGCTGCTAAACTTTTTTTGAGAAAGAAATGAGTTCTGGACGGATGCGAAATTACCGTGCGCATCCGGGTCGAATTTGCTTTTTCATCAAAAAAATATTAATACCCTTGAGAAAAGTTCATTACAGTTTTCATTATCGACCGCGATATTTCACTTCCCCTTAAGTGTAGAGGACCACCTTTGATAAGTCAATGTCTCGCGGACCAGCACGACCACCTGTGTTAACGTGATGTGAAATATCGCCGCCGGTAACAGAAACTGTACTGAATACTTGTTTTGAGACCGCAGTCCGCCGAGGAAAAAGAAAATTGTACAATTTTTATTACCAACTGGGCGCGGGACGGTTATACCACATCACCTCGATCGGTAATCATCTTTTCTCACGGATTCTACCATGTACTATAAAAAAAAGTCTCATCGAAAGCCGAGGTGATATCCGTTTCCGATGAGACTTTTCTTTTGACCGTACATGTGAGAACCCGTGAGAAAAGTTGATTCCAGTTTTTGATACCGATTGAGCCGGGGATGGAGGGGGAAACAGGTGTTTCATATGGTCTCAAGGTGAACTCCATCTGCTCGGTCGGTAACAAAAACTACAATCCAAAATTCTCTAAGACAGTTAATATTTAGGGAAAAGTACGAGAACGGTAAACTATGCGCAATTAATTCTGCAATTCACTATTCTCATCATTTTCCCAAGAAATGAACGGCTTGAGAGATTTTTGGTTTGCGAAATTGCAGCTATCTCTCTCGCAATAATAGCGGGTTATACTTGACCTTAAGGAGGGAGTATCGTTCAGATGGGAATCGGCGAGGCTCTCGTACGCGGTGTACAGCGTGTGGGGCAGGCACGACTTTGCAGAGGAAAGTCTGATGCTACTCGATACCTCAGCTCAGATAATCGAAGCATTCTCTTGGAAATATTTGGTGACAATACTTTTTTTTTAATGAAATGTACAGAATCGTTAAAGTGCAAGCAAAAGGTTCTTGCCTTTTCAATGTATCTAATCGACAAAGTCAACCAATTTGCAGTGAAGGAGTCTGCGCTACGTACGACGTGACTCCGTTGTAGAGTCGTGCGTAAGTCCCTCGATTTTCACCCTTTACAAGTCGCACCGCCCCCGACATTGAGTTGGGGTAACGCGATCTTATGGTAACACGTTGGAGAGTTTATTCATGTTATTATGACTTATAACAGGTTAATATCGGAACTTGTCGGAACACCGGGACGTGAGAGTCGATGTAGAAATAAGTCATCAAATGCTTTCTTTTAAGTTTCGTTTATCGAAAAGTTAAGAAATTTACCGGAGCACGATTAGTGTCGACAGTGTAGTACACTTTACAGGTACAGCTTTATGAGTTCATCACTGACAGCGGACGGAGTCAGAATACCCAAGTCGGTAAATAAAAGATCAATGAAATGGGGCGGTGTGTAATCGACTAGTGGATGCTCGTTACGCAGATTCTTTTTCAACGTACTTGCGGTGTACTGAAATAAAAAGTAAGTAATTTTATTATGTTAAAAAACATATCCCACATTAAGTCAATAAAAATTGCGACGATCACTTCGTAACTTACTTTAAATTCGTCCGGAAGATCGACTTGGTTTAATGGATATATTCGTGCGAATTTGAAACTCTCGGTTAATACATAGAATGGCTTCTTAATTTCTTTGGCACAAATTGCCATAGTGTATGTCCCGATCTGTGACAAAGGTGTAAACAATTTAACATGGAAATATCGAAACTTATAATTATTCGAGAAAATTTCGATTTATTAATTTAAAAAAATTACCTTATTAATAACGCCACCGCTTTCCGCAACACCTTCCGCGCCAACCATCACCATATCGACTTGTTCCATTACGTAACCAACAGCAGAATCGAGAATCAGAGTGCATGGAACTCCCAGCTTTGTCAAATTTTCACACATCTCCTCCCTAACGGGGACAAAAAAGATGTAACGAAAACTATGCGATAAGAGACAACGGGAGACAAGAAAAAAGGGATTCATACCCACTAGAATCTGGTGCAGATTGTGTTACGTATACTTGAAAGATTTTGTTGCTTGCTGCTGCTTCCTTCATCGTTTGCAAGACCACTCTCGACTTCGAGTGCGTTAGAATTTTCTGAAACGACAAAAGATATATTATATCATATGGCTAATTCCGCAACACGGACGTGTTGAATACAGTTATTTTATATGAAAAAAGATAATTTAGGGCGAAGCAAGCAGACTCAGTCGGTAAAGAAAACAGTAAGATACTGTTTTTAAATGAGGCGAATTTTTCCGAGAAAAATTAGCACCATTGAGAATAGTATATTATAGTTTTCTTTGCCAACGGAATGGGTTCTCTTCGCCTTAAGGACATGTGAAACGATTCAGTCGGTAACCAAAATCTGTAATGAATGCGATTCAGAGACCGTAGACTTTTCTGAAAAAAGGAAAGCATTAGCGGATGCACAGTTTAATACCGCCTCCGATGATGCTTCCGTTTTTTCCGAAACGTTAACGTGTTTTAAATGGCATTGATTCGAAAAATGCATCTACCTCTCTCGCACTCATACGTCACGTGGTGCATCTTTCACATGGCCTTAAGGGGAAGTGAAATATCGCGGTCGGTAATGAAAACTGTAATGAACTTTTCTCAAGAGTGCTAATTGTTTTGAGGAATAAGCAAATGCGTACGGTAATTTCGCATCCGGCCCGAATTCGATTTTCTCTCAAAAAATTTAGCACCATTGAATAAAATTAATTTGAAAATTGCAACTATCTCTCTCGCACGCACATCTCTTTCACTTCCTCTTAAGGGCATACGTAATACCGCGGTCGGTAATAAATCGCCTTCCCATTTTCTCCCAGATTCTCAATATTTTGGGCAATAAGAAATTAGTTATCTATTGCCTCTAAAAACCTAATTGGCTTTTGACCAAAATATCAAGAGTCTCAAAGACAATCGTAATCGCGATGTGTTACCGACTGAGCGTACAGTCGGTAAGCGGGAGCGTCATTCGCATGGCCTCAATTTCCCCATTTGAAGAAAAACATAAAAACTGTATACGCCTCGCTACCTAAAGGCATTGCCAATGTACTACCTTGAATTCATTACAGTATGAATATTCTTTGTCAATTATTTTATTAACAAGATTACTTCCAACCATTTAATTTATTTATTAATAAATGAATTAAATTGTACCAAATAATCTTATTAATTAAAAAACTCTTGCACATAAATCTAATAAATAAATAAAAACAAATTTTAAAGAAGCCCATCAAAATATTTTCATGTTCCGCTACAAAGAACTTTGCTCGCGGAGCTTCTTGTTGTACTTACGCAACCGTCGGTGATGAAGTGGGCAGCAACTTTGCCAACTTTGCCACGAGCCGCTACGAGCTTTTCGTAGAATATGCTACCCCTGTGGAGCATGATACCCTTGCACTCTGCGAACGACTGTGAAACCACTTTTTAAGAAATGGCGCTTATATCAAGAGTATCGAGGAGACGAGGGTAACGATGGTTTTACCGGTGTATCCAACGTCGCCAAGGTAATGAAGCGTAGAAACAGTTCGCTTCCGGACGCTATAGCGGTGACTGGATGATCGGTGGAGCGCATCGCGTCCACGGCATTTTGCAAGCAATAGCGCAGCTCCTGGACCGTCTCGGCTGCAACGAGTTAGCTCCACATAGATGCAAAACTTCAACGCCGAATCGAAAATACTCACACTTGGAGTGCTCCAATACTTTCAGTAGCGTGCGAATAGCCGCCATTCCGGCGGAAACATCTTTCTCATCTTTGATTATTTGATTGAAGTACTGACAGATTTCTATAAGAAAAAAAAAAAATAAATAAAACAGTTGTAATTTTTTTTTCTGATTCCAGCTTCACGGTTGCAAGCCGTGCGAAGTTTATTTACCTTCCCGTTCCATTTCGACGGTCTCCGTGAGAATTCAACCACACAATCTGTTGTTCCACGCGATAATAACTAAACAACTTGCACATATGTACACGATTTTTTTAGGTTAATAAAGTTATCGACAGTGACGAAATATTGCGGCAACAACAAAACTGTGATACGATCGAAGCAGTGTGGGTTTTAAATAACGTGCCTATCATGTATGAAGCACAGTCGAGGTATCGACGAACGACGTTTCCTGAAATACCTTTCGGAAAGTTATCCGCGAATTACGTCCTGAGATGAAAGATGTCGGACGGCGAAATTTCTGCGGTTCCCTTATCAGCTGGGCCGTTGGTGCAGCGAACGAAGTGCCGTGTGCAAAAGGCGTCCTTGAACCGTCGAACCGGCGACCAACTGCAGGGAGAAGTTCACGCGGATTTATCAAGGAGATTAGAGTGACTGGTCGGATCTGTTGGATGCTGGTGTATCCGAACATAAGTTGAAAATCGGTCGATCGTAGAAACGGCGGGGAGAGTCGGCGGGGATTTATAAAGTCGGTTCGGCAATTTTTGAAATTTGTTGCACCTGCGATTGTAAACAATGACTGAGAACGTCGGAAAAGTAGGTATTAATCGGGTTTGATTGAGCATGTTCATTTATTTATAGTTTTAACAATGAAATTACTTCGCTTCAAGGTTATCAAATGTCGCGCGGCCGTTGCTTGGAAGGAGAAGGAACCTTTGTCTATCGAAGAGGTAGAAGTCGCTCCGCCAAAGGCCCACGAGGTTCGGATCAAGGTTGTAGCCGTTGCTCTCTGTCATACGGACGCTTACACTCTCAGCGGACTGGATCCGGAGGGAATCTTTCCAAGCATATTGGGCCACGAGGGCAGTGGAATTGTTGAGAGCGTCGGAGAAGGAGTCACCGAATTCAAAGTTGGTCAGTACGCAGCCGTAACATAATTAAAGATACGTTTTCGCTGCAAAAAAAATTTATTTTTATATACAAATTCCAGTCAGACAACATTTGATCTTTTACGAATGAGTTTTTTGTACAAAAAAAAAATTACTCAATTTTATTTTGAATTGTACACAGAGAAATGGATGTGATATCAGCTTTTCAATTTTTCTATCTTTTGTATTATTATCATTATTATTATCATTATTATCATCATTGTGATCGTAATTGTTATCATCATTATTTTTATCGTTGTTATTATCATCGTTATTATTGTTACTATTATTTTAGGCGATCATGTTGTACCTCTGTACATTCCTCAGTGCGGGGACTGCAAGTTCTGCAAGTCTCCGAAGACAAACTTGTGCAGCAAGATCCGTATGACCCAAGGAAAGGGCCTCATGCCTGATGGAACATCAAGATTCACATGTAAAGGAAAGACGTTGGCTCATTTCATGGGTTGTTCAACATTCTCGGAATATACGGTGGTGGCTGATATTTCGCTGGCCAAGGTGTGATACCTTTTTGTACTATGAGAATTAATATAATGGTAATATGAATCGGTCGCTAAAAAATATTCGGCAATAAAATTTTCACAAACACCCTTTAGAGATGATTGCCTATCTTTGGGACAAATCCTGAGATAGGTAAATTCTGAAGTTGTGTTAACAAAAAACAAAAAACAGGATGGTAAAATTCTTGACACTACTGTTAGACCGATTTTACCATTCTCTGTTTTTTTAGTTTCCAAAATTTTACTAAGTCTTTTGCAGATCACTGTTTTGAGTCTTTCCGATATAACAACCTAATATTAACTGTATGCAAAAGTTTGTACTGCATAGTCTGTGTCTTGCATTTCGATAATTGTTCGTTTTCGATCAGACCCGCGTTACGATTCTGAATAATTTTTTGCAGAATAGACCCTACAAAAATGTTTTCACTTCTAACCGATCACATTTTTTAGCAACGGTTATTTGCGACTTCCAGGTAGATCCTGCCGCCCCACTCGACAAAGTTTGTTTGTTGGGCTGCGGCGTTCCCACGGGCTACGGGGCGGCTTTGAACACCGCCAAAGTAGAGGCCGGAAGCACGTGCGCTATCTGGGGACTGGGCGCCGTCGGCTTGGCTGTTGCCCTGGGTTGTAAAGCGGCTGGCGCCTCTCGCATCATTGGCATTGATGTGAATCCCTCGAAATTCGACCAAGGTAATACAAACGAAATGAATTATTATTCATGAATAGTACACACCCAGTAAGTTGACTGAATAATCTAATGTGCAACGTCGCTGTCCTCTCCAGCTAAGATTTTCGGATGCACCGAATTTGTAAATCCAAAGGATCACGAGCGCCCGATTCAAGAAGTACTCGTTGAACTTACCGATGGAGGTCTCGACTACACGTTCGAATGCGTTGGAAACGTTAACACAATGGTGCGAACGATTGATGTTGAGTCTGCGGTTCGAAAAGATAGAGAATATTTTTATAACGATTTTTTGCTACGACCAATTTGCAGAGGGCAGCTTTGGAGTCGTGTCACAAAGGTTGGGGTACATCCGTTATCGTTGGCGTTGCAGCAGCGGGGCAAGAGATCAGTACGCGTCCGTTCCAGCTGGTCACAGGTCGCGTCTGGAAGGGTACCGCGTTCGGAGGTTGGAAGTCGAAGGAGAGCGTGCCAAAGCTGGTAAAGGCGTATCAAGACAAGAAATTGATGCTCGATGAGTTTGTGACGCACAATATGCCGTTCGAAAAGATAAACGAAGGCTTCGAGTTACTTCATACCGGCAATTGGTAAGACCTCGATTGGATCTGTGAAATTAAATGCGCATCGAATTGGTGTGTGTCACGATTCTCAAAACGCTTTACTCTGTTTTGCAGCTTGCGAGCCGTCCTTCACTACTGAAAATACTAAACTCATTGCGGAATCTCGGACCATGAATATAACTGTTGGATATAAATATAATACTTGGATGTGAGATAAAATAGCCATATAATAAAATTTTTTATTGCGACGCAAAGACCTTTTTCGTAAAATGATTTTTTCATCTGTCCCATTATCGAATGATTCACTGAGATTGCCGGTATATGCTTCGAGCACACTATATTTTATAATTGCAACTCCAAATCAAAGCTGGGCAAGTACACTAAGCAGTCGAATTGTGTATTCAAGTACCAAGTATTGGAAGTATGTATTCAAGTACCACACGGAGAAAAAAATTGTTGGTGCAACATTTTCGTTACCGGAACAAATTTAGTTTGTTAGTATCGGGATAACAAAACCAGTTTGTAACCATAGCAAAATTTTTCGCTTGGAGCGATTTGCTGCCGCAACAAAACAGCATTTCTTGCTGTAACAAAAAGACTTGTTATATTACTGTGTGGAGCGCGTATATGTGCTAACAACTATGTCGAGCTCGAGATGCTCGACGCGCAAAATGAAAACAAAGAGACGCGAGAAAACAGTTCCTTTGTATTTGAGTAAAAATAAAAAATGGAGTGGAATTGCGAACTCTTGAAACTTGCTGTATATGGGTGTACAAACTGCGAACGGTGATACCTTATCCATATACAGCAAATTTAAAGAATTCGCGATTGCAATTACAGACGTTATTTTTAATGTAATAAAATGGCAAAATACAAACGCGTTGAGTTAATCTTCATATTAACGTAAGTGCTTATCTATAACTATCCGATTACCAGTCATTACTCAGCCATCAAATTACAGCAGGCGTCGTTTGTTCTGATAGCAGGTTTGCTATCAGAACAAACGACGCCTGCTGTACTTGGTACTTGAATACATAATTACTACGTAGAAACAATTGGTTCTGCTATCACGACAAAACTTTCTTGTTACCGCGACGATTTAGTTAAATCGTCGCGGTAACAAGAAAGTTTGCCGCGACGGTAAAACAGGTAAGGCAAGTTCGTCGGTAAAACAGGTAAGGCAAGTTAAAAAATTGTAATTTCAAATCACTTCCTCATAAAAGCTGAAAATTGAAATTTTTATATCGCTTCTTCATAAAAGTTGAAAATTGAAATTCGCGAAGCTTTTTCTATGAGGAAGCATTGTCTGTATTTTTGGCTTCCTCATAGAGGAAGCTTGGCGAATTTCAATTTTCAACTTTTATGAAGAAAACACAAATGTCCACACATCCGGACATTTTTTCTAAATGTGATTTTTCGATATTTTGGAACATTCTGAGCACGTTTTCAGTAAAATCTCAATTTTTTTTTTTCACCATAACAAAGCTTCCTCTATGAGGAAGCAAAAGTTATTAACAAATTGCTAAACAAAAAAATTGTTCGACAAATAATTAGAAAAACCTTTTTTTCGCTCTTTTCAAATGAATTCGTTGATTTTCTAGAAGCCACATAAATTTTTTCAAAATATTCTATCATTTTTGAACTTTCGTTTTTGATTTTTTTTAAGGTCGTAACTACGGAACGATTGGCGCAATGACCTCCAAACTTTTTGTGTTCTCTGTAGAATCGTGATACTGAACCATATCCAAAATTCCTGGCGCTGCAACGATTTTTTTAATTTTCAAAAAAAAAAAAGTTGAAATGATAGAAAATTCAGAAAAAAATTTGAAATGATTAAAGTTCTGAAAAAATTCATATGAATTCTGAAAAATCAAAGAATTCATTTAAAATGAGAAAAGAAGAAGTCGTCTGATTTATTATTAACCAATTAATTTTTCGAATCATTTGTTAATAACTTGTTGGCATTATTATTATGCAAAATCAAAGTTCTTGACATACATAATGCGGCTAATTTTTTTTCGGATTTTTGGCATGTCGCGAAGTACTGAAATTTTCATCGCATTAAACTTTCGATTGGGAATGCATGTGTGATGCATCCTTAATGTCGAGCGATTCACAAGAATTTCAGTATCCCACAGGAAAATATATTATTTTATTGCCGTATACCAAAAATACATACATCCAAATAATGTCGAAGAATTCGCTGTGACAGTGAATATGGGCTTTAGTTGCTACCAAAAATCATAAGAATCAATCGCGCACAGCTTAACAAAAACACGACGATTTATAATGATTCAGATTTGTTTCATTCACTATAATGATATTTTACAGACGAACGGTTTAGCAGAATTGCAATTATCGTCGTCCATGCCACCGTCATACTTCAGTATTCGGGCGCAATCCTGATTGCCTCCCGAATTGTCAGGATTGGGGCGAAAACTGGGAGACCAGTATGCCCATCCGATCTCGCTGATAGGCTCGTCGAGCACGGAAATCCAATCTCCCTCCTCGAACTGATCGTGCAAACCGAGCCATGCATCGTCGATCGACGTCTCAATCATCAATTGCCTCACGATATGTGCTTCCGCTGTCGATCTTATAACGGTCAAGTGACCTGTGCGATGAAAAATTATCGTGAAAATTGAAAACAAAAAAAATCGACATGCAAGCATAAAATAATCGGTTCTAATACCCCGAGAGCTTAAAAATTATCGGGTATTTCCCGATTGTTTCGTTGCGTAGCAACGAGCGAGATAAGTTTTGCTTAAAA
>JAPYZC010001705.1:0-18543 GCA_030522665.1 Ichneumoninae sp. A BG-2022a | reverse complement strand
AAGAATTGTTTTTTTTTTTTTGGGGGGGGGGGGGTCGAATTTAGATATAATTGACCTTCATGATCCTTCGATGAGATGATCCGTCATAAAAAAAATACGGGAAAAATCATTATGTAATGTAATGT
The DNA here is from genome assembly GCA_030522665.1 of Ichneumoninae sp. A BG-2022a. Taxonomy (NCBI): domain Eukaryota; kingdom Metazoa; phylum Arthropoda; class Insecta; order Hymenoptera; family Ichneumonidae; species Ichneumoninae sp. A BG-2022a. Next base: position 18,418 of record JAPYZC010001705.1, on the reverse strand, counting down.
AACTATGTATTTTCGAAGATGCAATATAGCATCGAATTTTCATTTTGTTTATTTCTATTTTTTAACGAGTTGAACGCTCATAGAAATAATTAACGTTCAGACCTTCGGTTGGATGATTGGTCATAGAAAAAAAACGCAAAAAAGAGAAAAAGAAAAAACCAGTCATGTTTTTCTATTTTCGTAGAAAACGGAGTTTGGTGCAGTATCGCATAGAATGTTTGTTATTTCTGTTGCCAACGTTGAGTTTATCGTCGTGACGAAAAACGTAGTTTTTTTTAAACGGGTCGAACATAGAAATAATCAACGAAAAAAAAAAGAAGAATCGACGACGGTGCTTCTCATTGGTCAAAGTTCCGTCGGGATTCTTATTAAGTTTCTTTTTTTCTGAAATTCACAGCGACGTAACGATTTCAATAACTGAAATTATAGTTGTAGTAGAACGATAAATTGAAGAAAAAAAAACAAATGCTTAGAGAACTAAACAAATAAAAGTAATTCGTTCAGAGAATTAAAGAAAGTTATTAGACTACGTATTGCCTATTATTTAATAACCGATAATTATCACATAATTAAATTAATTTCAAGTACATTTTAATTAGTAAATGTAATAAAAATATTAAAAATTGAACATTTTAATGAAAAAATGTTTTCCTAAATATTGTTTTTTTTATTTTATTAATCAATTACTCACAATACATTATCTTTTTCCCCGCCGAATTTTCAATTACCCTGGCATTTCCCAATTTCCAACCCTAAAGTGTCGTCAGCGAGAAATAAAAAAAAGAACCTCGGGTACAAGCAAGAACGTTGCGATCCTCGGTCCGCCTCGTCTTCGGGAATTCGCCCTGGATCGATCGCCGGGCGCCCGGCATTCCCATCATCGTCGAGGTCCCGCAAACGACGTTCCTCGTCGTGCGCTCCTCGCAACTGTACCCGGCTGCCCGGTAGCCTCGCGAAACTAGAGCAAACATCCAATAACGTCCCGGGAGAGTTTAAACGGGGAACCAAAGAAGTTCCTCATATCCTTCGAGGCGCACCTGTCCCCCGGGGGCCGGGACGTGGTGCGCGATGCGACGTCTGTTCCCGGCAAAAACTCGAAGCCCCGGGTTGCCAAAACGTTTCCGACTACGTGCTCTCCCCGGGCGCTCGTACCGATCGTAACCGAATCGACCGATGGACCTCCTCTTAAGGAGGGAGTCTCGCTGCGCGCTGACTTCGCATAAGTTCGACAACAATAAGATAAAATTGCAAGTACTTGATGGTGTAAAATCTGAAAAAAATCATCTATACTAAAGGTACTGAGAAGATTAATTTCGCATAATAATAATTGCAAAATGTTATTAACAACTTCATCAAAAAATTAATTGGTTAACAAATTACCCGGCAACAAAACTTTTTTTTTATGAAAATTATTCGTTTATTTTTCTGAATACGTATGAATCTTTTCAGATTTGTAAGTAATCGTTGATTTTTTTTTTTATAGAACAAAAATCAACGATTACTTAAAAATCTGTTCGGAATTGTTTCAGATTTTTAAATCCACTTTGCATTTTTTAAATTTTATTTGGGAGAATTGTGTGGAAAATCACAAAATTCAAAGTAAATTTGAAAACGTGAAAAATGCACACGTATTCTGAAAAGTGAACGAATAATTATAATTTTTTTTTGAGTTAAGTTTACGGGAGATTTGTTGAGTTTTATTTTTCATCAGTTTGCTGATAACATTTTGGAATTATTATTGTGCAAAATGAATTTTTTCAGCTCCTTTAAGATGCTTGATTTTTTCAGATTTCTAAACAATCGCGAAGGGTTTGCAATTCCCTCTCATTTTTCTGAAACTTATGCGAAGTGAAGACTATTCGCAAGGAGTGCCTTAAGAGCGCCCCGTGCGATGAGGAAACTCGCGGGGCGTTCGGTATGGCATGGTGCTCGACGAAGGAGCCATGCACGGTAGAAAAAGCACCGATCGTTCGCCGTCGAGATCTACCGTACACGGTGAAACTCCACTCAGTATCGGCATATGGTACCGTTTCTGGGACAATCGACACCGTCAAAAAAAAAACGTACACCCGAAAATACATTTGTTATATATTCATATATTTATATATTTGTATACATTAAATGTATATTTTTCATGAAAATGTTTGCATAATACATATTCTATGACTTTATAAGACACACGTGATCGATTTTAACGGGCAAATATAGACTGAAAAAATTCTGAAAAATCTTGTGTCATATATAAAAAATTTTAAGATTTGACGCTGATTGAGCCGGCGAAACTTAGGCGAAAAAATCAGTCGATAATGGATTATCGCTCGACGATTTTTATATGCAACACTGCATTTTTGGGAACTTTTTCAGATTTTTCCGAACAGTTTTCATTTATTTATTAAGTTCAAAATGTGTATAAAGTATTTAAGTTCCGACCCATATAGCATTATACTTATAATTATAATTGCGTTACATAATTTACATACAGAATATATTTTCCTGAAATTCGACACTTTTAATACATTTTTTGCATACACGTTTTATTTATATTTTTTTCCGCACTGGGACGTTTCGGGGGTCCGGCCGAAGTCGTACGGGCCTCGAAGATCCGAATCGGGTGGAGAGTTTGCGTCCCTTCCCGCCCGGTGCCGCGAAGGTCCCGGTTCCGCGTATTTCGGGACTACTTTTTTCGCGAGGTGCCGAGAGGATAAGTCGCCGAGGTATGAGTAGTTTCGCGAGTGTACAATAATACACCGGTGCTATATGCGATGGGCAAAAAAAGAAACGAGATCGGAAGAACGGTTAATTCGTTGAACGAGCCGAGTTGGCATTCGGCGCGGAAAACGGCTCCAGCCGCGATTGTTAAAACGGTCAGGTATCGGGTACACGTGTTTTTCGATAACGCGTCCAGAAAACAGCCACCCGACACTCAGCGGGCTTCGATACGGGGCATGCTTGTCCGTACATCTGTGGACGCGAACACGTCCCTCGGACTCCTCATCATCGGGAGCTCTTCGGCTGAGGTCGGAGCGAAATAGGAACACCGCTGAGACGGACGACTTAAGGTGATGCGGTATAACCCCCCACTGACCCGCGCCCAGGTCGAAATAAAAACTGTACGGAATGCCGTTTTGAGAACGCATAATAAGGGAACGCGTCCTAACCTCATACAAACAGAAAAGCCTGATGTATCCGATAGGGCGAATTCGGGCATCCAAAAATTATTGGACAATGACGTTTTGCCCAAAACTCCGTTTTGCCCCGTTGCCCCATTTTGCCCCGCTCTACCCTATATTTGATAGAGGTATATTTGGTCTCCTTGAGGTACAAACGAATATCCCGGTAGTATAAACGGGTACAAACGTCATAGAAACAGACCCCACAGGCACATTTGAATTAACTTGAAAAAGTAAAATACAATTTTCAGTGATTTTTAACAGACCATATATTTGATCACCTTGAAGTCCAAACGAATATCCCGGTAGTATAAACGGGTACAAACATCATAGAAACAGACCCATAGGCAGATTTCAATTAACTTGAAAAATGACAAAAATTCTATTTTCAGTGATTTTGAACAGACCATATATTTGATCACCTTGAGGTACAAACGAATATCCCGGTTGGTATAAACGCGTACAAACATCACAGAAACAGACCCCAAAGGCACATTTCAGTCGATAAAGGAGAGCACAACTTTTTTCTTATAGAGTTACTAATGCTATTTTCGGTCGTTTTACTGTAATCAACGGAAAACAATATTGTTATAAATAATAGCAGAATTTTGAATGTATTTTCCTGCTTAATAATGTTGACATACATGCTCACTATAATGAAAACTGTTTGCATTTTTGGGCAAAAAATCTTTTTTTTTTTACTCTTTTTTTATCAATAACTAAAAAATGATTTTTATTTTATGTAACATTTATTTAATTAATGTGGAGCATTTGGATCACCTTAATAGTGTACCCGGCACACGGGCGAGATTTTCGAATGAGGTAGCGAATTAATAGCGATTTATCCGTCCGGCCAACGTCAATCAAAATTTCGCTTGTCTGAACAATTTGGCGAATCAGTGGTACGAGATAAATTATAACCGGCTCTTTGATTTCTAATTCGGCGAACGGTAGAGCGGCACAAAAAAAAAAGACCGCCGCAAGTTGAATGAATTTTTACTTGATCGTGTTCGACACGAGTCAAAATAAAAAAATATTAAAAAATAAACAATTTACAGTAGTAATAAAAAAAAACCAAATAAAAATAATTTGAACAAAAAAATTCGGAAGAAAAAACAGAAAAAAATGATTGCGCAGCTCATGCTCGTCGAGGAGCGAAAAAAACCACAGCGTGTCTCCTCCGAATGTTTCGGTGGGTGAAAACAGCATGCGTGCATGTCGTATTAACATTAAAAACATCTCTTCAATACTCCCGAGCATCAGTCGGAGAATTCATTTTTTGTATGAAAAAAATAAATATAAAAAATAAATAAAATAAAATAAATTATTTTTTTTTCAATTTGTAAAAATACAAACTTTTTTACTGTGTGGGACTTACGCCCTTGTGTTTCTTCGGAGGCGATATATGCGCAGCGCGTAACTCCTGCGAGTACGAGGTTTGTGTGTGTGTGTGTGAAAAACCCGTTCGGTTTTACGCCTCACGGTTACAATCTAAGATGCTCGATCCAAATGCCTTTTGGCTCCTTGCGAATGGGGAGTTTATGTTCTCCGGTTAAGTTGTCGAGTGGGCGATCGAATTAGCGTATACGCTCAAGGTAAATAAGAGACGGGTACGAGCGATACAAAGTTTTTGATAAGGGTAGCAATGAAATTCACGGATTTGCAACGAGGACGAAAAAAAAAAGAAAAAAAATGAAACTTGTGGTAGCTGCCGGTTATGGTCTCGGCAGTGAGAGGAGTCAATAATTGGTCGAGGGCGATAAGCTCGGTCTCGGCCGGTGGGACATCCCGTGCCGTGTCAATTTGTGATTCGACCGGAGCCCGGCGAAAATTCTACTTAGTAAGGGGAATAAAATTACTTTATCGACGACAAATAAGCCTTTAAAATTTTTTGCTTCGAATTAAAACTTTCTCACATATTTCCTTGCTTGGAATATTTGTACTTATAATACGTTCGGAAGGATATACAGAGCAGAGGCAACGTTCTGGACCACTGTGCAATTTTTTTTTTATACATTCAATTTTATTTATTTTTAATAAATGTAATGGTTTTTTGTTTGTGATTCTTATGATGATGCTTTAAAAGTATTCATACAAATTTGAAGAGTGGAAACTAGCAGATGGCTTTTTTATTTGATTATATTAAAAAAAAAAATTCTCCCCTGTTGACGGGATTACAAATTGTGATTCTTACATCAAAAATATTTAGTACTATTTTGCTATTCGTTTTTTTGCTACACTCAATTTTATTATTTTCAATAAATGAAATCCTTTTTTCGCGGTAATTCTTATGGTGAGGCTTTACAAGTGTTCATACAAATTTTGAGAGTTAACTCATCGATAGTTTTTTTAATTTTATCGTATTTAAAGTCTCGTCACTTCAAGCTTTTACTCCGATTTAAGGTTTTTTTTTTTTTTTTTCTTAAAATGGAACTCGTAATTAAAAAAACTTGTTCTCCGACGTTGAATGGGATTGCAAATTGTGATTCTTACTTGAAAAAAATGTACTACAATTTTACAATGTACATTTTTTCCACACTCAATTTTATTTATTTTTTATAAATTAAATAGTTTTTTCGCGGTAATTCATATGACGATTGGAGAATTAACTAATCGATGTATTGTTTTTATTTGACCGTATTTAAAGTCTCGTCCCTTCGAGCTTTTACTCCGATTTAAAGTTTCTTTTTGTTATTACAATAGAACACGTAAAAAAAAAATTCTCCCATGTCGACGGGGTTGCGAATTGTGATTCTTACGTTAAAAGAATTGACTACATTTTTGCAATTCGCTTGTGACAAAGTTTCGCGACGGCGAGTGCCGTCGGCGGTTTCCGTTGTAAGTTCGAGGGTAGCAGAGCGTGATGTCGGAGTCGGGTAGTCCACGATAGCGCGTGTACTTAGACTCGCCACGAGGCAAAGTTACGAGACTCTTTCGTCAACAAGAACATACAAACAGGAAAAAAAAAATACAAAAAAAAAATAATAACAAAAAAAAAACATTGCAATAAGTGCGGATCGCTCGGGGGCCATAAAACTGATTACATACACCCATCGCGTGCGTCCAAAGGAGGCAAGGAGGTTTAAAGGACGTCGTGCAAATATGACCGAGACCGGATTCGATTAAACTTCTTGAATTCACTCTCTCCGGCTTACTGAATTAAATGACAAAAAAAAATATTTTTTTTTAAACACTCTTTTGATAAGGAAAAATAAAAATACAATTATTTTTATTTTTTATTTACCTGCCCGCGAGAAAGAGAACATTCCTGGATTAGCAGATCGTCACCGCTCCGCAGATCGGCCCCGACGATTAGTCATACCGATTTATTTTTTTATGCATTTTTTTTTAGTATCTTTCCTACCCCCGGCAAACTTATCGTGCATTTTACTCCCCGCGATAGCATGCAGGAAGGACATATACATAGATACGTTATATACCCTGTCCCGCGATAATGACGACGCGCTACCGGTTTTTCTCGCTTCCGAGAACTCGATTTCGGATCTCGTTTAGGCCTGGGCGCTCACTTCTGTCTCGATGCTCACTGTCCGTATTCCTATATAGCTATATCTACTATATATATATATCCCTATGCGATCTCGAGGATATCTCGATTTATCGGACACTACACCACGCAGGACGATTCTAGCTCATACCCAGCTATGCCACTCGGCTATACACACATACATGCATACATACATACATACATACATACATACATACATACATACATACATACATACATACATACATATGTGTGTGTGTATGGATATGTATGTGTGTAAATACATATTTGTCGGCTAGAGTTTTTAATTTTTTTAATTGAGCGAAGAAGAAGGAGGCGTTCTGTAATGATTATAGTGCAGGCGTGCGCGGGAAGCGTTCGCCACAACTACGAGGGCTCCTTCTTCTTCAGCGATCTTTCCCGTGTCTCCGGTAATTCAAGATCCGTAATCCACGCGCTCCTGCGTCCACGGCATCGGCCGTGAGGATAATACACCGGCTAATAGGCGGTATCAATTAATTGGTATCGCCCTCTTTGCCTCGCGAATAATATCTACCGATGTTTATTCGACAAATGGATTTTACTCGCAATCGCGCAATTAAAGGAGCCAGACATTTAATGCTCCATCGAATTAACTCCGGATAATCGATGCGGATCGAGCTTACAGGTACGCTCGATCGATATGGAAAAAGAGTATCGAAAAATGTATTCGAGAAAAAATTACTTTTAATAAAAAATTTACCAAGTTTTTTTTAATACGAAAAGTCGAAAAAATATCTTTGATATATTTCTTTTTTATTTTCGTAAGTTTGTAATCGTGCGAGTTCAAAAAAATAATTACCAATCGTGAATTATCTATTCAAGCACGCAGTGTAAATTATTTAAAAAATAAGAATTTAGCGATTTATTCGATACAAAAATTATTTTTAATAAAAAGTGCGTCAAATTTGTTTTCAGTACGAAAGGACAAAAAGAAACGAATATAAAAAAGTATCTTTGATAACATTATTTTTTTCATTAAAAATGTACAAAGTTCGTTTTTCGTACGTCTACAGAAGGATTCAAATTTCCGTCAGAAAATAATCGCGCGAATTCGATAAAATGAATAACCAATGCTAATTTGTTCATCGAGCACGCGATGCAAATTATTTTTAAAAAGCAATTAATTTAGCCCGTATCAAAGGCGCATCGATACGTTACATTGAAGTACTTCGAAGGGCGATCTTTCAGATTGCGTGAGACGAACCGAGCAAAAAAAGTGTAACTTTTTGTTCTTATTTACTTCGTTTTTCTTGGGCACCGAGTCGGCCACGCTTCTTCGAAAAGTGCCGGTTGCAACAGGCCGGCCCACGATAAACGGACATTTCTTCATTCGAATATGCAACAGCGACCATAATTTAAAAATCTCGTCGTTCTCCTTACATTTTTGACGTAGGATCGCCCGCGGCTCTTCAAACGATAATTAAAGGCCACGAAATTTCAGCAATCAGCCAGCACTCCCGGGTCTCTCCCGGTATATCGAAAAGCTATAATGTCAGCGACGATCGTAACGTCGTTATAAACATATACGGCGCATGAAGATCCGCTCCCGAAGGTTTACCTCCCGGTCGGAGAATATCCCGTCGATCGATACGATCTTCTCACTTTTCGAAGCCCCGAGCTGTCGATCGTGTATCTTGCGTGCAGACATTGTTGCAAGCTCGTATTTAAGTGCCGCGCAATAAAGCAAGAAGAGGACTCGACGAGTTATGTCGATAACGCGCGGCCAACAATTACCGATCCGCGGTGGGTCTTTGCTACCGATAATTATTTTTTCCTGTTCAAACGCCTTTTTTATTGTAACTGAACCGAACGCCTCCCTAATTTTTTTTTCTTTTCGAAAAATCGAGAGGTCTTTTACGTGCACGAATCCGCTCATGTTGCACGAATTTTTGTTACAAAATAATCGAATAGATAGATTAATTAATAACAGAAAAATTGGGGGCTAAGAGATCAAGGATATGAAATTCCACGTGGTTTTCCACGTGAAAATCTGAGAAACTTCGGAGCCATTTTTTATCGATATTATTATGACATAAGCAGCAAATAGTAAAAAAAAAGATTAATAAAACTTGCAATCGATTTGTCTTTTGACATTTTTGTTTACATTTTTTTTTTTTCGATTCGTCAAATTGTCCAATGTCAAAGGCTTTTTGCAGTTAACACATTTTTCGCAGATTCGTTAGTTCACTTTGAATTTTTTGTTTTTTATATGGGAGAAATGTGTACAAAAGTCACAAAATTCAAAGTGAATTTAAAAATCTGAAAAAATTCACACGCGTTCACAAAAAATGAACGATCATGCACAATTAATCTTTTCAACGTCTTTAAGATGCTTGATTTTTTTACGATTTTTATGTCATCCAGAAGTGTTTGGGATTCCCTCTCACTTCTCTGAAACTTATGCGAAGTGAACAACTATTCGCAAGGACTACCTTAAAATGCACCGTGAGAGGTATGCAGACGACAAGAACCCAAATTGAGTAAGTTCTCGCCCTGATCGCTGACGTCATTGTCGAGATCGGTTTGGAAAAGTTTAATGAATATCAAATTAACATTTGGGCCATTCACAAAAATTGGAATTACTCATCTACACACATGTTTTTTAAAAACCTGACAGTTTAAAATAAAAATATATAAATTTCAAAAAATTCCAGGTCATCGATGAAATTTCATGAGATTTCAAATAAAAAATAAATAAAATATTGTATTATAAAAATTAGAATATCATAAAAGTGTTTATTAATTTATCATCAATTTCAGCGTTAATAGGTGTGAGTATAAAATAACAATAAAATAATAATGAAATAGATTTAGGTTTCGATGACTTCTTACCTCTTTGCTGCTGCTGCTGCGGTTGTTGTTGCTGCTGCTTTTCCGGCTCGTGCTCGACGATGAAAGCCGGCACGGCTGTGACCGTTTGATAATCGGCCTCGACCCTCGGCCTCATGCCCGTCGATCTTTCGTCAACCGATGCCATGAGCGACTGCATGCTCGGCGTATCGCCGCAGCTCCGTCTCGCGTACTTGTTTCTCGAGACCCTGAGGAGCGCGGTGTTAAGAGCTTGGATCTGGCCCTCCAGAGACTTTCGAGGCGGCAGCGTCTCCTCCAGGGTCACAGGACCCGGGGGTAGAGAACATCCGACCTCGTCCGCGCTGTGGCGTCTCGCTTTCGAAAGTCGCTTGAACATCCTTCCTTTTTTTCTTGTAGCTCTGAAAGAAAATAAAAATAAAAGTTTTAAATTTAACTTCCTTTTGTTTATTTTTGATAATAATATGCACGTTCTTAATACATTTTTTCCTTGGCATTCAAGAAGGAACACTTTAAGTAGCATAAGGATTTGGTCCGAAAAACAGGTCAGTGTTCAAACAAAAATTTAACGCGTTATTCGAAGGACAAGGTCGGGTTTTTACGGACAAATAGTACAAAGTTTTGTGAAGTCTGAGTTTTTTTTAAATGAATAATATCAATTGACAACTGACTTATTAACAATTAACAAATGATAATTAACAAGGGATTCGTCCGATTGAGTTTAAATTTTGACGGATCCTTGATTATACATTTTCTATCTAATGATTTTTAAAAGATGTTCATTTATTAGTGTATAACAAACGATTAAGGTATTTTTATTGTCGAAAATCAAACTTTTTTCACCGGTTCACCATTTTCCTAATTTCGAAAACGTTTAAAAAAGTATCCAGTGCGACGATAGTTTAATTGCTTACTAAAAGTACATTTTTTATTGCTGAAACCGCTGCAACGATGTGCGCCATTGGACCAAACCGGATCCGAATTTCTTTTGTATATTAACGATAAGTCAGTTGTTAATTGATATATTCCAATTAAAAAAAAACTCAAACTTCATAACACCTTGTACTAATTCCATGTAAAAACCCGACCTTGTCCTTCTAATACTCGAGTAAGAAAAAAAGGTTGAAAATCGACCGGTTTTTAGGACTAAATCCATGGCTTTTGTCTAATCCTTAAGGTAGCACTAAAAAAAACAATTACAGAAATTATTAACAGCATTTCGCCTTATCGGGACGGTTCCATGGTGAGGGCAGCATTAATAATTTGTAACCGCCCGTCAGATTTTCATTAACAACGGTAAAGCAAAAATTTATTATAATACCATGTGAAAGAAGCACACATTATAAAAAGTGGGCATTAAAGTGATGATAATACTGTGTACATTTGTCAACAGTTCGCGCCTTTGGGGGCATTAATGGAGTTGATGGAATCATGCAATTTCGCGTAAAGGGTTGAAAGAGACCACTATATAATATATTTATACATATATATATATCTGTGTATATGTCCGAAGGTATAAAAGTTGGAAAGATGCTGGAGGCAAATCGCAGCAGTGAAGCGTAATTGGTTTCGCGTGTAACCGCAATCTCGTCACGTAGATATAATATTGCCCACTATATGTATACCCGACTCTCGCTCTTCTTTGCTCCCTCGTTCACGTTTCGTCGTCTCCCGCATCTCTCCTTTTTACGTACCGTTCGGTCTCCCCCTTCGCCCGGCATATTCGTACAAGATCTAGAAGCACCGGCAGCAGCAGCATTAACCTTCGCTCGCATTACTGCTTATTGCTACCGCGCGCGCTCCGGCGAGATTTTTTTATACGAAACGCTGAATCGAAGCTCCGCGTGCGCGTGACGGGAAATCATAAATTATCCGCTATCGCGCAAATCTATCCCGCACAGGCCTTGAAAAAATGTAATAAGTTTGATTAAAACTTTGATGCAATGGTGATGAAAATTTCAGACAAACTTTAGACAAATTTCGGACAAATTTCAAATAAATTTCAGACAAATTTCAGATAAATTTCAGACAAATTTCAGACAAATTTCAGACAAATTTCGTAAATGTTGAATAAAAACATAACTTCCTCCACGAGGGAGTAAAATTTTATAAACATGTAATAAAAGTAAAATAAAAATGACATTTCCGATCTCCGAACGATTCAATTTTACTTTCCGCTTAATTCTATTGTTTATCGCCAGCGGCCCGTGGGGCTTCGCGAGGGATGCGGTAAAAAGGGGTTAAACCACCGTTGAACGCCGATTACGTAAATCCCTGAAAATGGTTCTCGCAATGCCTTACTATGTAGGTTGCGCGCTAAACGAGGAACTGAAATTACGCTCAACAATGCTCGTGTTGCACGGTCCTGTGTCCACGGAGTCGTTATTTTCACGACGAAAGAGCACGCCACCGGGGGGACACACGGTTAATGCAGCCCGGAGCTCGGTCATCCCGCAATCAACTTCTGCGACCACAGAAGCCAGCAGCGAGACGCGCGCAAGGACATCCCGGCAATTTATTTTACCTTCTTGCGAGATAAAATTTATCTTTATGCGGCAATTTTTTTTTATTATAATTTTTTATATAAAAAAAAAATGTTAACACATCTCTTATTTATTCTCCGCAAGGCGTACGGGAAGCGCGAGCTTGCGATAGCGGCGCTTCCTCGGCGCGCTTGGCTGTTCGCCACGCTTTCTTCACCGAGAACGTTTCAAACTGCAGCCGCGTATTAGACGCAGTGCGAGCATTTATAAAAAAATTCCTTCGAATTTTATGCACAATTTAGTTTTCTTTTTTTATAAAAAAAATTACATTTGATTCTTGGATCTTTTTTTAAACTTTTTTATATTTATTTTATTTATTTATTTATTTATTTATTTACTTATTTATTTATTTGAAAAACGAGCTACGCCCAATTACACGATAATGGGCAACAAAAGCACTGAGAAAAAAATGGGTTGGATTAACCAAAAGTCGCGGTAACATACGTTCAAAACTATTATTTCTTTGGTATAAATAAAGCATTGTTTTATTAAACGATTATTTGCTTCAATTTATTCAAAATTTGTCGATTGAAACGAACATCTTTGTTGTACCAACAAAATACACCTTTGAACGTACGTCACCGTGCATTTACTTAATCCAACCATTTCTTTTTCTCAGTGACCGTTTTATATCGAAACTGAAAAGTCATATATTTTTCATAACTAAAAGTCAAACACCCAGGAAAAAAAAATTATTTGACGGCCACCGTTTATTAAGATTGAGTAAAATATTTATTTGATTTGAATAAATATTTATTTAAATTAAGTAAATAGTTACTTAAACGAAATAAATATTTATTTAAATCAAATAAATATTTTACTTAATCTTAATAAACGGTGGCCGTCAAAAGATTTTTTTTTCTGGGTGTATATTTATATATTTTTTTTAATCGGAGTTTGATTCGGTCCGATCGAGAGGCAATCGAGGGTAAAGCTCGAGCGATGCAGTCGGGGAGTTCGAAACTGCGAGGTCGAGGTCGTGTCCCTCTGTGATCCCCCGTGAGCCTGAGATTCTGACCCGCCAATTAACTGTCTCGCCGTACCGAGGCGAGGTAATGCTCTCGCATAAGTCAAAGATAATCGGTCCACCTCCAACGTGCGCGCACACACACACGTACGCCGATCGCACGCAAAAGTCATGATAATTCGACTGGACACCACCTGTCGTGAATTACGACTCGGCTCGCTCGGATTGCGAAAGCGAATCTCGTCGCAGCTCGCACCACGACTCTACATAATAAATAGACGCTAGAACGTGTTTTTCTATCCACATCGAGATAAGAACTCGAAGACAAGAAAAAATAAACGTTATTTCCGTAGTAATTAAGGCACGGCGAGTGCGAATGTAATTTGATAATCGGACAATTGTAATTCGACGATTCACCTTCTCAGAGCCGTCGAGTTTGGACAGTGGGGCAAAATGAACCATTTTGAAGTTATAGGCGGGACGTAAAGGAGGAAAAAACGGAAAGTTTTTTTAAGGTTTTTAATTCGACGAATGTCAGCCGCCTCGTTTGTGTCCCTTCAAAACAAATCGATGAAAAATTATCAAATTTTCAAGGGGAAAAGATTTTATGTATGTATTTTTTTTGTACATATAATTTTTACCACTTCAGTTCATTTTGAAAAATGTTGACCTCGAAGACTTAATGATACATCATAGTCTTCAAATTTACGGTGCTTCCCCTCTTGAGGACACGTTTAACGGAAGTGGTCCGTTTTGCCCCTCGAGCCCGTTCAGCGTGCGAAATTTGTTTTTAACCTTTTTTAACTCGATAATATCGGACAATTGCAATTTAATGATTCACCTTTCCAGAGCCATGGAGTTTGCACAGTGGGGCAAAACGGACCACTTTAAATTTATAGGCAAGATGTAAAACAGAAAAAAGCTTAAAAAAAAAAGTGCCGTACATAGTTATTATTTAATCCCACGGACATCAATCATATCGTCAGAGTCCGCCTTCAAAACTACCCGACGAAAAATTATCGCAAAAAACATTTTGTCTATTTATTTTTTTCCGATTATTTTTACCACTTCAGTTAATTTTGAAAAATGCTGACCTCTAACGTTTAATGATACGTCGTAGTCGGTAAATTTACGGTGCTTCCCCTCTCGAGTACAGCCGTTCAACGGAAGTGGTCCGTTTCGCCCCTCGATCCCGCTCGGCGTGCGAATTATTAATTTTTTTCCACCGTACCCGATAATAACCCGTAATAAAGTTTGAAGAAAATCGCTAATCGCACGGTAAGTAGTGCATTACGTTGATAAGTGTAAAAGCCGGACAGTTTAATGTTCGTCGATTACGCGCCGATGTCTCGAATGTATATTTAACCGAATCCACTGTCCCGTCCGGTTCCGATGCGTGTCCCCGCGGCTCCGTTGCCGGACGCCGTTTTTGCCCGCCGCTCGATATGTACACGCATCGGTGCATAAACCATACACTGTGCATACAACGTCTCGTCACGCCGAACACCGTTCTTTGTATGTTTCAAAAGGATATTACGAGCCAGGGTTAACCGAGGATTATTGCGCTTCGCGTGTACGTTAAAAAGCCGTACGTATAACATCCACCTTGTGCGCAGACCGAGTGCGCACTCGTCTCGCGCAAACCGAGGGCAAAAGTGCGCGAAGCGCTTTGCACTTCGCAGGTGTATTTCACCTTCATTTTTTTTTTTTTTTAATTAACATTTTTTATTATTTATATTTTCCTTGCGATCTTACTCGTCGAGTCATCCTCGGTGCTAAACATCCGATGGGTTCGTCGAGAGTCTCAGCAATCGGCTTTCTGCCGCCAGATTGATAGCGTAAAAAAGAAAAAGTGAATTGGTCGAACTAAGAAACTGCGAATGTTGTGGGGGGAAAAAGTAAAATAATCAATTGAGATACTCTTTTTCTTTACATCAATCTTTGATTCTCGGGTTTAGACATTTTTATCATCATCGATCGATCATGTTGAAAATTTTTTTTAAATATCATTTTTACGAACCGGTAATGTGAAAGTCGAAAATGATATAAAATTAATTTTCATCGATTTCTACACTGTAAAAATAAATTGTAAATTTAACGTACTCGAACTGGAAATTTTCTAACATTACTTACATTAATTGAACATTAATGTACTTTGCTTGTAAAATAAAAATAATAAATATAGAAATTACAAATCATTAGTTGAAATTTACAAAAAAAATGTTCATGAAAAATACAAATTCTACTGTAAAATCGCAACGTAAATGTGTTTTAGATTTCAGAAACAGTTTATGTTAAAAAAGCTTCCAATAATGTTCATTAATTTGCGAACAAAATTCTATCGGCTGTTGTATTACACGTTGCAACTCCACGTGTGATACAACATAGTATAATTTCACTTGTGCGCAGACGCGATGCGCACTCGTCGCGCGCGCACCGACTGCAAAAATACGCGAAGGAGTTTGCACTTCGCAGGTGTCTTTCACACGTCACTTTTATTTTTCATTTTTTATTATTTTTTCTTGCGATCTTTCGCGTCGAGTCATCCTCGGTGGTTAAAAAAAAAAGGGTAAACGGTAATGCATTCACGCACCTGTCCGACCCCACAGAACGCCGGCGCGCTCGCGTGGCGAAGCTGTGTGTACACACGTTTCGTCTGTAATGAGTACGGTCCGACATTAGATTTATGTTAATCCACATCTCTTATTAGCCTCGGTGATGCGGTGAAGCAAAAGCACCGCACGACCACCGACATCACACTATAAACCCCCGAGGGCTTTTCCGTCTGATTTCCTACTCGCGCCGTTACAGTCGTCGCCCCCCCCCCCCCCCCCCCCACCCCCTCCCTCTACCCCTGGAGGCGTCCGCAACTCGACGCGTATCTCCGACGATTTACGAGCTATTAGCAGACACCGCGAGCCACAATGCCCGAAGAGATTAATTCAATACGCGCGTGTTTGCGGATGTTAACATTAATAGATCGAATCGAGGGATTCTGACATTTTACTTTTTATTGAAACCTTTTTTTAACTTCAATCTTTGATTCTTAGGGTCGAATTTTAAGACGCTTGTGTGAAGGTAAGATCGAACCTTAGTTTGAACTTAAGATAGATCTTAATTTCGATCTTAAGTTCGATTGTAAGTTCGGACATTTTGACTATAATCGATCGATCATTTCGTAGGTCTGCTTCCGAATTTTATTTTTTATTTAAAAACATTATTTTTACGAACTGATAATGTGAAAGTCGAAAATTAAATTAAATTAATTTTTATAAATTTCTAGGACTTCCCCTCTCGAGTCTACACATCGGCTGTCCCAATTCCGCGATGAGTCTGTCGAGGGCTTCGGCGATCCAGAGCCAGATTGCCACAGTAAAAACAAAAAAAATGTTAACGAATACATCGGCTTGAAGAATCGTAAATATTATTTTTAAAAATGAATAAATGCTTTTTTTTACTTCAATCTTTGATTCTTAAGGTTTATAAATTTTGAACATCATCGATCGATCAATTTGTAGGCCTGCCGATTTTTATTTTTATTTTTAAAGATAATTTTGCCAAACTCATAATGTAAAAGTCGAAAATTAAATTAAGTTCATTTTGATAAATTTCAAGGACTTCCCCTCTCGAGTCTACCCATCGGCTGTCCCAACTCTGCGATGAGTCTGTCGAGGGTTTCGGCGATCGGCATTCTCCCGTCTAAGAGCCACATTGCCACAGTATTAAAAAAAAAAAAAAAAAAAAAAAAATGGATCCCATGGCAGTGAACCTACGCTTCGATGCCCGGATATTACGATCACCCAATTCCCTCCCGCACGAAATTGGTATAAAGATATATATTTTTTTTGTGGTTCCAGTTTTCACTCGTAGGAGTGAATCCTCCCCGGATTTTTGATGGTCGCCGCGAAGAGTCCCGACGTATCGAAACGGATATGGTATACGTGCTCGTTTTCTCTGCTCCATGGATCTCCTCGGGTCGGCAAAATCGGACGTGTGTGTGGCGCACACGTGCACATACGTTACACGCCGAAGAACCGAACGATCCTTTCTCTTCGACTTTTGCGCCTGGCAGCCTTGAATTATAACGCTCGCGGTGTGCGACTCTCTCGATAAAGCATACACGATGTATGTGCAGCATCGCGACGTCTCTTTTAAGTCACGTGTGCCCCGCGTACGGCAGAGCGGGGCAAAATGGACCACTCGTGATGAGAACTTTTTTTTATTCTACGAAAAAAAATTAATAAAAAATTAGCTAAGTGATCACTAAAAAAAAACTATACTGCTACTTAAGTGGTCCATTTTGCCCCACTGGCGAAATGGCAAACTTCCCGTACATTACGAAAGCGACGGCAAACGAGTTTCTAGTTGTTACATAAAAAATCACCTAAAATTCTTCGATTCGGAAAGGCTCGTTAATATTTGTTTATTTTTCTTAATTTTTTTACCCGGTTTTTTTTTTTTTTTTTGTACAGCTATTAAACAATTTGTGCGTGCGATAGCCATTTGGCGAACGAGCATGCGCCGTCGGTCCGGCGCAATTAAAAGAATTTCACTTTCTCCCGACGCTCGAGAATCGTCCGTGCCTCGCCTCAACATTTTTATACCATACATTATTTATAGATAAACTCGAGAGTCCGCGCGCACGCGCGGATTCAACGAAGCTTGTCTGCATTCCGAAGATTACGCGAAGCGTCTCGGTCGTGGAACGCGTAAAGAAACATAAAAAATAAAAAAAATTGCGCTGGTAAACCTCATTGAAACCGGCGACACCGTTCGACATATCATCATTTTTTTCAAGATAATTTTTCCGTGAAAAAAGAAAATTTAAAATAATAACCCATCGGATGAAATTTGACATATGATTTTTATTATTAAGAAATTTTGTTTATCTTTCTTTACAATCACCAAGACAGCGGTGACGAAAATTCTTCCCGTGCAAGAGACTGAACATAATTATCATCAAAAAAAGAAAAGAAAATTTCGAAAAATTCTCCAAGGGTCAATTTTTAAGATATTAATTTGAATTTAAGGTCGCTCTTGAAATCGAACTTTGCCCCGACCTTCATTGCGTACTTAAGATCTATCTTAAGTTCGAACTTGATTTCGTGCTTAAGTTTGATCTCAAGGTCGACCTTAAGTCCGAACTCTAATTCGATATTGATTCGGGTTCGATCTCAAGTTCGATCTCATGTCGTGAAATTTGACCATAAGGTAACGGTACCGATTTTCGGAGACGTCCCAATCTTCGGACACTCCTATGCAGATCTGATTTATTCCGAATTGAAGTATTGAAAATCCATTATGACACTTGTAATCATAACTGCAAACATTATATGATGCACAGAAAAAAAGTTACACAAGGTTTAAGCCTAAATTATTTTCT
>JAPYZC010001704.1:0-17624 GCA_030522665.1 Ichneumoninae sp. A BG-2022a | reverse complement strand
AAAAAAAAAAAATACAAGATGTTAAAAATCTTGAACAAAAAAAACTTGGCGTGCCAGTTTTTTTAATATAATTTTTGAATGAACTGCGTAAGACAGTGACTGGAAACAAAAACTGGCACGCCAAGTTTTTTTTGTTCAAGATTTTTAACATCTTGTATTTTTTTTTTTTTTTTTAGATTTTTGTAATACTACTTGGCTGGTTTGATTTGATTTTTTTCGATTTTTATAATGGTAGTACAAATTTGCATTGAGTATGTTATCCGTATTATCCGAGTTTTCGCTTATCCGACGTATGCTCTCACCACATTATCGCGGATAAACGGGTTTCTACTGTGACATAATATAACAATATTTTTCATATATTTTCTTTCCATGAGGGTACCCTTAGCAAGTTGACGGATGCTTTTAGGGGAAAAATAAAATAACGGACAAGTCCGTTGGGGAACGACACGGACCGCGAAAACGGTAAAACGGACCGTACTTTTTTGGATTGGTTCTTTTTCGGTTGCGGAAACCGAGGAAGACCGAACTTTTTTATCAAAACTTTTGGCTAAGTTAAATTTTTTATTTTCTTTTTAATTAGTTTTTTAATGTAAGGACACGATAAAAATACGATTTTAGTACTTTTTCGGTTGCAGGAACCGAAAACGGACCAAAGCAAATCTTTCGAAAAAAAGGTTCGGTCCGTTTTCGGTTTCCGCCGAAAAAAGACCAAATGCCAACAAGAAATGTACGGTCCGTTTTCGGTCCGTACTGCGGTACGTCAACTTACTAGGGACGTTACCGAAACCTGCTTATATCGGTGATATCGAATTACATACAAAGCATACGATGTGAAGTATCGCGTATGCTGTATATATTATTATGCTTTGAATTGTTATTCAAATTATACAAATTATATTGGATAGAAAACAAATTTCATCCTCCCTTGCCCGTTATTACGCTTTCCCGGAATCGTCACAATTCCAAATGTCCTCCAACGATATTCGTCGGTTCGCGTGACACTCGCAGTTACATTTATATCGCCCGGTCTAGACGTTTGTTTGCTCGGTTTCATTGTCGTGCCTTTTTTTCTCTCACAATAGTCCGCAAACCTCGTGTATACATTATTAATAAGCCCTGCGGGTCGTTCCAACGTTCCCGGGCCCCGGAAAAACCTTCGCGCGGCCAACTTCCGGTTTGGAGAGCGTTGTAATTCGCTCGGCCAGGGTGTTAATGGGGAAACGAGCCAGGGGTGTTCGAGAGAGCCAATATAACACGATCCTACCGGTGGGAGGGCTTTAACGGTCTATCCAATCAACGACACACCTACAACGGAACAGTACTACGAATCCATTCGACACACTGTTGGTTACCATTGTCACCATGCCAATTAGTCGACAAGGATAACGAGGGATTATCCTAATTGGCATATTTTTCGTCGACAAATGCATTCAACGAATCAGACGGAAATTCGCTGAAATTAATTGGAAATACTATTGGCGAAAATATATTTCAAAAAAATTTTTTAAATCTAAATTATGACCAACAGTGGAGTAAAGAGGAGCGAGCGAAGAAAATGTATTTGGCACGATTTTATCTCTCGATTCCAAGCACGACGAGATTCGCATCCAATTTCGTCCAATTGAAATCAATTCGCGTCCAATAAATAATCTCGAGCAGCTGGCGCTTCTCGAGTACGAGAAACATTAACCTCGATATTTCGAGTCGTCGGGCAGATACCTCGGAATTGTGTGAGATGGCGATCTAATAGAGCTAATAATTTCGTCAAAGATTCTCGCTGTCGAAATATCGCGCCGATTATTTCGTGCCGCGATTCGTGAAAGGTGCCTCGACGGAAGTTGGAAAGAAAATTTGCCGAGCCACCGAACTGTATCCCGACACTTTTCCGATAATTATTTTTAAAAGGTCCTTTAACCTTATCCACCGAAGCCGCCCACGGAAAAGTAATGGCCGGTGGACGGGCGAGAGAAGTAGCCTTTCCTGTCGCCGGGTTCTCTCTCCTCCATGCAAATGCGATAATGTTATTCCGCGATCTCCCGTCAATATCCGTTGTGCGCAAATCCTTCGGCCCGTGGTTCGTCGCCTCTCTCTCTCTCTCACCTCACCCCTCGAACGATTTTACACCACCCGTCGGGTTGCTGCATCGGCCACTGTGCCTATTTCCCGTCGGCTCGAAATTATCGGAGAATAGACGATCGAGCGAACGAGAACCAATTTCTACGGGTTTCCGCTCGACTTCCCTATTGGATTATACAATTGTACGTAACAATTAAACCCCCCATGTACTTTGCTTGGCTTCGCACTTAAAACACGTCTCCGACTGCGAGAGACAGTCTCGACAGTCTCCTCGCCACAAAATTGATAATTTCACAATCAATTATAGAAATTTTATCTTCGGTAAAAGAGAACGCTTTATCGGCGACAGTTTTTTTTCCTCCATCAGCTGTGTTATACTTAATGTCGCAAGGTTTCAAGAGTATATCCCGAAGAGCGAGATTCTCGATATTTGGACCCCTCGGGTTAAAAAAAATTTAACCCGAAAACGTGTCTGACCTGTAACGAGTTTAACGTTCTACGCATATATGTATATCGTATAGAGTACACACCGTGTATATATATCTATCCACTATATATAGTTCGGTATACCCGTTTCTCATCTCTGGAACCGTTCGGTCGGGAGCCTAACAACAGTGTCCTCGTGTGTTTTATAGCATAGCAACGCATCGGTATGGTATATACGATGGTGTATTTCGATCTATATAGATATACACGGAGACAGGAGTTTGTAACAATGTTACGCATGTGGTATTAATTTACATCGTGTGTAAATGATAAGACACCAGCAGGTGTTTCTCAAATCGTGTACGACTGTTTATGCGGTATACTTACAATTGATGGTGCAGCGTGTGCGCATAACACTTTGCAGAAACGACGTTAAAAGTGCGGTACAGGTGCACGCATTCACACGAGAACGTCACCGCGCGAGCACTGTACAAGCGGCGGATACTTGTATATACTTCAGCACATCAAAACTTATAAGATGATATCTTCCTTCCTGCCGCGACGAGAGCGAAATAAACGGAAGATAAATAAACAGGAACGTATAATTTGATCGCCGAAACAATACGTAACGTTTGTTTTGCGTCACGTGCCCGTGGATAGTGGATGGAATGGTAATCCAAAAAAAAAGGAAAAAAAATAACAAAATAACAAACCAAAAAACAAGAAGAAATGTCGAGTTTTACGTATGTCGCCGATGGACACACTCCACTTGCTCTCTCGCGAGTACGAGACACTAGCTGCACGTACGACCGACAGGGACTGTGCTCTCTCTGTGTTTGGTATAATTATTTGGTGACCCCACGGCTGCGCTGCCCCGCGCAGAACCGTCCGCGGACTGGAGGGGGTAGACTCCGCTGGTGTACAGATATACGTATATGTATACCGAATTGGTATAGGACACGGTATGTACAGACGTTCGCCAAGGTTGAAACACGGTCGATGGAGGGCGCAAGGTTGACGCGTTTCCAAGGCGAGAGGTTCGTTCGTTACGATCGAATTTTTGTCACGAAAAAATATGTAACACAAATTTTTCGTTGCAAGCAATAATTTTGTTGTTGCTCTCGTCGGTTAAATGAAAAACAACTGCGACAATTCAGGTGATTTTTCGTGCTACAGTTAGTAAAGAAAATGGTGATGCAATTCGGAGCTCTGTGGTCGGTAAAACAGGATTCCTGAAGGCTGGATCACATTACGCTGGATCTCGGTGGGTTACTATCGGGCGTTCGATTGAAAACAAGTCCTACCAGTAGCGTACCTCGAGAAACCTGTTACCCTAACAGAAATAACACCGGTCCGGCAGGAAACGTACTTTGGATAATACAGAACTTGAGAGAGCACTGCGCTGCGCTGCTGCGAATGTCAGAGAGAGAGAGAAGCAGATTACCCGGTTATGATCTGAAGGCGGTTCAGCAAATGGCAAAAACCACAAACGGGCAGATTCTACAGGCCAGATTGAAAGACATAATCGGGCCGTACACCGAAAGCACGTGTAAACCGACCCATATAGCATGTAATATTTTGAGAATATTTCAGAAATATTTTCAATCTTTCAAATATGTGGAAATAATATTTTGAAATATTCTCCCGAAATATTGCAACGAAACATTTCAGAAATATTTTCAATATTTCAAATCGTAAAAAATATTTCTGAAACATATGGAAATCATAATTTAAAGTATTCTATCAAAATATTCCAACGAAACATTTCTAAAATATTTCCGAAATATACTTACTCTTTCATTCATCTGAAATATGTCTAAAACGTTCAGACAGAATGAAAAATAAAAAATGCCATGGTTCGTGGATATATTTTAATACAGTTCGACTATTAAATGTATCATAACACTACATGTTATTGGTACTTTTGTAAGGGCTCACAGGAATTCCATAGATTGAGTGCTGGAGGCAGTACATATATAAAAAATAATGAGCAATATCTGCAGCACTAAAATATTTATAATTTCTTGAATATTTCAGAAAGATCCCTGATAAACAAGCGCCACGCAAAGTAGCAATATTGGCGCGATACTTCCGACATGTGCGGCACATGCCGCAATTATTGCGCCAACTGCTACTTTTAGTGCCGCTTGTCTATCAGGAATATCTAATAAATACGTTGCCAACATTTGAAAATATTTGTAAAATGTTTGAAAAACATTTTAGAGTGAAGTTTAAAAAATATTTCAGATATATTTTGTAACATTGGTAAAATATTTTCAATATTTCTAAAAAATGTTTTCGATACATTTCTGAAAATTTCCATGATATGTGGGGAGTGGTAGTGATATCGAAGCACTTATATGCACGAGATAATATAACGCCGAATACCCCTTTCCTATAAACATTCTTAAACGTTAATTAACGGAGGCATTCATCAGAATGTATCACAACCCATTTTCCCTTCAGGAATTCCAGCCTGTTATGGTAGAACCCACATAGCGATTGGAAGACAACAAAAATGGCAGACTTCTTAGATGTGCTGTGAATTAATTTCTATATGAACTCAGAATGTCCTCTAAAAGGTATCGAATTCGTCGATTTCGGACCACTGGTAGCAAACATCTGAACTTAAGTAAGTCTTTTTGTGGATTCTTTGTGTACGTATTGTCCCATACAATATTAATCCAGAATATTAATACAATATTGATCCAGAATATTATTGTACGGTGCAATACATTAATAAAGAGTTCTCGAAAAGACTTACTTAAGTATGAATATCGTTTTGGCCCTTACTGTTTATGGATGTTTATAGCTGAATAGTCACTGTTCCATCGTCTAGTGTATATAAGTGCTTCGAGACGATGGTTTCGAAGTTCGGTTTACACGTGTTTTTGGCATATCGCCCGGGGATGGTTTTGAATCTACCGCGTTGTCTGCTCGTTCGAAGTTTCTGTCATGCGCCGTTATTTCTGTAGGGTAACTGTTTTTTCGGGGTACGCTACTGGTGGAACTTCTTTCCATTCGGACGCACGATACTGTCGCTCCATTCACGTAGCCGGCGGCACGTTACAAACGTGGCTCTCCCATTTTCACTCTCGGCGTGTGTGTTTTATTTCGTCGAAGAGTTTATTTATCAAAATAAAGTCCAATGAGCGATTTGGAGCTTGATTATGGGAGCGATCAAGAAGTATCGGAAAATCACTCGAAGCTGATCGAGGCGGTTTCGAAACTCGACAAAGGACAGAGGTGAGATATATCGCACTATAGCACGAGGTTATGGCATCGAAACGTGTTGACTCTCGTTATTATCCGTTATTTCATTATTTTTACAAAAAAGACTACGCAAGAATACACCGTTAAATATTCCGCCACATCCGAGTCCTAAGCGCGGCCGATCGTCGCTAAAAAAACTGTTTTTTCAGAGTCAAGAAACCGCAGAGAAGCGAGCCGAGCTTGGAAGTATCGGAATTTCACTTGGTCAAGAGCGGAATATCGGACAACGATGCCGTTCACCTCGACGACTTGGCAAAGACTCTCGGCAGCAAAGGACATCATGCCGAGATTAATAAAAAATTCAAAGCCACCCAGCAGAAGGCAAAAGTACTCCCCAAGCCTCTGGAAAAACCAGCAGCGGATAAGGTGAGCAACATTTGTTTATTTGTTTTATTTATTTATTTGTTGGTGGATATGTCTTTGATCAATTTTCACAGAATAAATGTATACATTTGTTTTATAACTAACATATGATTATATTTATCTTGAAAAAGAAAATAGGAAACAGAACGAACAGACGATGACTAAAAGATTTTGCGTTGCTGCAATCTCCATTTGACTTGGCTCAGATATTCTGTAATTGCTGCTTATGACTCATACTTAAATATCATGTCTTGTGCTTGAATCTGGAGTCTCTTGTGCAGACGGACTAGGTGCGCAATCAATGAGTTCAACGCATTATTGGTAACATGTGTGTTCTCATGGAAACGTAGTGCTGGTGCATTTGTCAGGTTAGGTTGCAGGATCCTAAGGCTAATCATTCTCGAAAACATAAACATATTAAAAAAGAAAAAAAATTGCTTTTCCTTACTTGCACATAAAAACTGATTACAAAATTATTCAATTGAGTCCGGAGAATATTTAGTATATTATGGCATTTTTATTACAACAAATATGCCACAATGTACAAAAATTACCTAACATCCTATAATGTCTACATTCCTATATACCTAAATACTTGGGTATATCTATGCACGTATAAGTTAGGTGTATACATATAAATACATATAATATCCTTTAAATAAAAAAAAACTGAAAAATTCTCTTTTTTTCAAAGGATTATATTTAATCGATAATATATAGATAAATAATATATATAGATATTTTATTGGATAAAATATATTCTTTTTTTTTGTTGAAAAACCGTTATGATATGGGCCAGGAGTCCAAGTAAAATTATACAGCGGCATTATGGTTAATGTCTACAGGCTTATTAGGAGTCTATCGTGAAGTTTCGCTAAATTTAACCCGTGCTTGTGGTGTTGCAGTTGAAGAGACAAGTGGGTTTTGAAAACACCAAGAAAGACCTCGAAGCATGGAACTCCATTGTGTCGAGGAACAGAACAGCAGAGTCGCTGAGCTTCCCCCTGAATCAACCATCTATGAGGCTGCAGCCAAGCAGTGAGTTTACAAAGAGATTCCGGCTGCAATCGGATCTGGAGAAGGAGTTGGCGGCTCTGGAGCCTCCTAAACCTGTGGAGGAAGAGAAAACCGACGAGTTCCCTCTCACACTGGGAGAAATAATGCAGAGGAGAAAAGACGCTGCAAGATTCCGCGCGCAACAGGTGATTCCCTAAAAAGATAAAAATTTTACGAAATAAAAAAATGTAAACTCAATTTTATCCTTTGCAGAAAACTAAATGCAAAATGTTTATTCTCCACAGTCTTACAAAGAGGCCAAGGCGCACAGACAGAACAAGATAAAAAGCAAAAAGTTCCACAGAATAGAGAGAAAGGCAAAAATCAAGAAGCAAATGAAGGAATTCGAAGATTTGCAAAAAACCGATCCGGCAGCCGCTCTCGAAAAATTGGAGCAATTGGACAAGAGCAGAGCCGAGGAGAGAATGTCTCTGAGGCACAAGAGTACCGGTCAGTGGGCTAAGAGCAAGCAAGTCAGAGCCAAATACGACAAGGAGGTACCTTTTATTTAATAATTTTTTTATCGACGAGAAAGACACTTTCCCTTTTTTTTGTACATAAAATAGGCTCAATTGCAGCTAATATTATTTTTTTAAAGTCACGACAAGCAAACGCTATACGAAGTGTATATCGTTTATCACATTTATTTTCATTTTTTCGGTAACTCACATTTCCCTTGGAACATTATCATCTTGAATTATTTCGTTCCAGAGCCGTCAAGTTTTGGCTCAGCAATTATCGATCAGCAAAGCACTGACGCAAAAAATTCGAAGTAACGATGACAGCGACGCGGAGGACGACGTGTCGAACGCAGTGTTGAAACCTTCGGCCACTGACAGAGATAATCCCTGGGTTAACGGTGTCAAATCCGAATCGGAAATCGACGACTTCATAACGGGTTATCGAAAATACTGGGAGGATAAAAATAAAGAACTAAAGGGAAACGATACTGCGTTAAACAGTCACGACAGTACGGAGAAGAGCATACAGAAAACGAAGGCACCTCCAATCCCAAAACGCGTCGCGATAAATCCCGTCGAGAGCGTAACGGAAGTATATGCGGATGAGAATGTCAACGGTAACGCGACACGCAAGAAGCCAAAGCTTTCGAAAGCAAAGAAAACAAAAGCTCCCGCGGAGCCGATGGAAAACGTCATCGAACCAGAAGTTGCGATTATTTCAAAGCGGGCGGCTAGAAGATTGAAAGCCAAAAAGGTAGCAAAACCCGAGATGGCAGGTACTTCGATGTGGCACGTCGAACCTCTAGCGAACGATTT
The DNA here is from genome assembly GCA_030522665.1 of Ichneumoninae sp. A BG-2022a. NCBI lineage: Eukaryota > Metazoa > Arthropoda > Insecta > Hymenoptera > Ichneumonidae > Ichneumoninae sp. A BG-2022a. The sequence goes on along the minus strand of JAPYZC010001704.1, from coordinate 9,150 downwards.
ACCAAAGAAAAAAGGTCGTGCACCGAAGTCTTTGGAAATCGATGATTTGTTCGAATCGATGGAGGACAAAATGATAAGCCGAATAGATACGAAATTAAAAAGCGTCAAGAGAAAACTGGCAACGAATGCGGCAGCCTATGACAAGTGCATTGCGGCGCAAGAGGCCAAACGTTCCAAGAAAGAATACTCGGCTGATTTGTCATTCAAGAAGCAAAAGCTGCGGCCGGATTTGGACGAAGAGATGGAAGAATCTACGGGGATCTCGGGCAATCAAGCCATCAGGCAGTCGTCGACGATCGAGGAAAATTTGCGGCTCGCCAATGGTCTTGCAGAATCGAAATCATCGGGAAAACTGTCTAGCACAGAAATCGATCCGAATAAGTTTATTAAAGTTAAGCCGAAGCATCTGAAGAATCAATTGCCGGATACGATTACCGGTGGCGACGAGGCTTTGGACGATAGCGAGGGAGAAGACCAGCAGCATAATATAATCAGCGAAGCTTTTGCCGATGACGATGTGGTCGACGAGTTCAGGAAGGAAAAGGCCGAAGAGGTAAATTTCGCTTATTTTTTTTTACCCTTTACTTGCGGTTCGTATAAAGTATGCAATAACAGTTTTGAAATCTGCGTTCAAGTTCATTTAATATGAAGATGACGAAAAATTTACATAGTTTATCGTCGATACAATTTATTCGTTATTCTTCGACAGGTAAAGAAATCTCAACCGGAAGATATAGATCTTAGTCTACCGGGTTGGGGTTCTTGGGGAGGAAAGTCGATAGTCCAATCGACTCGTAAAAAGCGCCGTTTCATAATGAAGTTCCCGAAGGAAGCGCCGCGTCGCGACGAGAACAAGGGCGACGTTATAATAATCGAGGAGAAAGATCCAAAAATAAAGGAGCATCAGGTCAGCGATCTTCCGTATCCATTCAACAGTGTCAAAGACTTCGAGGCGAGCATAAGAGCGCCGATCGGTAGAAACTTCGTGCCGGAGAATGCTCACAAGAGATTCATAGAACCGGCGGTAAAGACGAAGATGGGCAAGATCATCGAGCCAATGGACGCCGACGCGTTGGTCAAGAAGAATCCACATCCGAGAAAGCGGACCGCGAAGAAAGGAAAGAAAAACAACAAAACTCAGGAAAATATCAAGATTTAATTTCGATGTACAAACTACACATTTTCTCACATACATTTTCATAGATCGCTGAAGAAGTGAGAGTGGACATGAAAGTTTCTACTGTATATATATCGAATGCATACTACATTTCTTTCAGAACGTTTCTTGCAATAAAGAAAGTACTTCTACATTACTCGGCGATCATTTACGTGACTTTCGAACAATTTTTGCAGATGTCGAAAATCTGCCTAGTTTTGTGCATTAAACGCTTCGCTAATCATAATAAAAAAAAGGTGCTTTCTAAAAAAAAAAAAAAAAAAAAATTGAACAACATACGTTTCACAGTTAAAGTATAAATAATACAAACTGGCGATTTTTTTGGTAATTTTAACATTTCTCGTGCATCCTTGTATATTGATGATGTTTTTATTTGTCGCAAAATATCGATATGTGAAATAAACGAAATTGTCGTTCGAGCCCGAGACTGGGGTGGGCGAGATACTCCAATTTCGAAGAATCTCGCGCCTGCGTTCGTCCTGTCCGTGTTTCAATTGGTCGATCGTGTAAGCCGGGTAGTCGGAGAAGTGGAAATCCGAGCGCGACATACATACCGTCTTATCTAACGGTGCGAGAGCGATAACAACAGAGTAAAATACTGAGTTCGCGCGGAACCATCCCCCTCCACAGTGGCGGCGCAGCAGTGGCCGCGGCTAGTGAAGCACGGCACGCACACAATTGTCTGTTGATTTTTTTCCGTTCAGTGCAGAAAAGTTCGGTGAAGAAGTTGGTGGTGTTGCCCCGTGGCATCACAGCGAACCCGAGCGAGCGAGTTTCAAAATCGCGGCGTTGTTCATAGATCGAACAACAACAGAATTTTCGTCGTCCAACGATTAATCAAAAGTGTCTGACAAAGAAGTTAAAGAAAAAGAAAAATAACGAAAAGATTGTTTATAAATAAACGTAAGATTGTCGGAGGGCTTAGGATGGCCGCTAGTAAGGATGACAACACCGAGAGCGTGCAGTTTTTCGAGGGCGTCGAGAAGCTACTCGAGATCTGGTTCACGAGCGGAGACGGCGAGGACAGAAAGCGAGATCTTCGCGAAATACCCCGGTGAGTTTAACACGCATTGTGCTCGTGTTCGTGCCAGTTTTCAGATTAGGCTTTTCGGGAACCCGGCAATTTGCCTGCCGGGCCCGAAGAGAGTGACCGGGCGTTACACAGAGTATAGATAAATTTGCGAAAACGACGATCGGAATGCGTGAGAAAAGGGCGCAATACGTCGTTGATAACACGAGAGGGTTGATGGTTCAACCCTCCCGTCGACCGTCGATGACGCAACTCACCCTCCCGGCGAACGTACGTTCCACAATGTTCCATCTTAATTTTTACGATAATTCGTCGAGCAAAAGAATCATGACAACGTCCCCGAATCGCCTCTCGAAACATTAGCTGTAGGCCCGGTATAACCTAGTCCGCGGTCGCGTCCAACATTCCACCGAATAACTGACAGAACTACGCGCATCCACCTTGTCCTATAGATTCGTCCGAGTCTCGGCGTTCGCGAGACATGCTCTAGTCAATGAAATTTTAACTGACAACTAGTCCAGTCTGAAAAAATCGTCTATGACGGAGAATCCTCTCGACACAACAGTGTCCCGTAATCATCAGTCCTGCGCCGTTGCTCGTCACGACTCCGTGAACGTGTTAACCCGCCCAAGAGCATCTACTGTGGTGTGTCTGTGTGTGTGTGTGGCGTGCCTATATGTATGTGTAGGTGCGTTTTTTCACCGAAAATCGATGACCCTCCGCAACATCGCGTACCGTTCTAGAAGCTAGAGCTTTTATCACGCGGCCACCTTTGTACTTTAGATTTATCTTTTTATTTTATTTTTTTCTTCTCCAATCGTAATTTTTCTCCGGCTCTAACGTCGCTAAACGGTGTATAAGCAGCGCGAATTAATCTACGAGATCCAATTATCCTTTCAGTTGCCGGGAGTGCGAACGCGTTGCTTATATACGCTTCAACCGCTTTCGCACTATTCTGTAGTATTGTTACGTATGCGATCAAAAGAGTCACGTGTTTGCCACTTGCGGGCTAGTTAATTGCCGAGGAATCTTCCGCGAACGGTCTTTGCTGGAATATACTCTCATACGAAATAGAGATTCCATTTATCCTTATACTATTCACAAGGTCGAGGGGGGTCAACATAATACCTGCATGTATTATGGATACGGTTTATACGTAGCCGTCTCGCTCGCACTTTCTTTTCAACACCTATCGTTCAGCCGGCTTTCTTTTCCGTTCATGTTTCTCCAATTCTAGGCCCTCTATCGTTTCTGGGGAATAGGATGTTTCTTTCAAAGAAAAAAAAAAAAAAAATAGTTCGAGCATTCATTAAACTATGATTATCGAAACTGAAAAAAAAAACATATTTTTGACCTTTTACTCCCAGGCAAAAAATACAGTTGATCCCAAAGCGATGTGTGGGTTTAGATTAAAAAAACAGTTCGAACATTGATTAAACGATGATTGCCGAAACAGAAAAATTAATTGTTTGATACTTTTTAATGCCATGCGAAAAAAGCATAGTTTGATTGAATTCTATGTACGAATTAGATTTTAAAAAACCGTTCGATCATTGATTAAATGATGATTATCGAAACAAAATAATACATTTTTTTTATTTCTAATGCCACGCGAAAAGAATAGTTTGATTGAATTTTATGTACGAGTGAGATACAGAAAAAAGGAACAGTTCGAACATTAATTAAACGTTGGTTATCGAAACTGAATAAAATAAGAAAAATAAGAATAATTTAATAAAAAATAATAGAAAGTTACATATTAACTATTGTCGCACTTACGTTTGCAGGAATGGGCGCAATCGAATGTTGCAATAAATCTTATAAATTCAATAATTTATCACTCGAGACAGGGTCCACGCTAGGCGTTCCTTTCCGTTTATTCCACACGGACCTGTCGAGGTACTTCTCGCGATGCTTCACACGAATGTGCTGATTAAGGTAAAATTTCGAGCTGCACCGGCTAAAATGCGAGAACGTGTTAATTCCGATGCTACGATCGGAACACAGATATGTATATACACGCCCACACTAGAAGGCTCGTAATCGATAATGAGCCTCTCGCACCGACGTAATTTCCCGTCGACGTTCACCTCCTCGTCTCGCTCAAAATAGGCTCACTCTCGTACAGGGGCTACCGTGCTAGACTTTACCTATAAATATGCAATTCCTGCGAGTGCACACCGAATCTTTTGTCGCACGTGTATCGAGCCTAAGCTATCCCACTTGCTCTGCATCCGCTTAAGTCTTGAATTAACGAGCCGAGGTGTGAAGTATCAATCGATCGTTTATTCCACGTTAAATTCTCATAAAGTATTCAATATTAACCCCAGAACACGAAGCCAACAAGTTAAAAAATAAATGACCGAGTAAGTCGTAATATAATATAATAATAATAATAATAATATAATAATAACATAATAATAATATATGGTTAAAAAAAATTGAGGAATTTTTTTCGGTGATTTTCTTTTATTTAGACGCAGGACCGTTAATAATGAATTATTGTTTCTCATTTCAGAGAGAAGTGGGAATCGATGCTGAAAATCGTACGCTGCGAGATCATCAGCTTTTGTCGCAATGACCAGGTCGACGCTTACGTCCTCAGGTAATTAACTAAACAGGATGCTTATTGAGATACGATGCTCCACAAAGGCCAAAGAGTTTCAGAAAAGGTTGCATTGCCCGGTGGGTTTCTACTTTATTCTTAACCCTTTCGTGTTGTGCGATAGCCACAACATTGGAGTTTTTATTAAATTACGATTATTCAAGAGTCGAAGGGGGTCTGCTTACGCGATTGCGAAACAAAATTGTAGCGCATCCTTGACCGAATGTCACGGTCGAATTATAGAGATCAATGTATCTGACGGCGCGAAGGGAAGTGCCGAGCACCTTCGGTGTCGATAAAACGAGAATGAATCAAACTCGCACGAGCACACAAGGTTCTATGCATATTTGCGATAAAGAAAAAAAAATTATTTATTGCTTATCGCTCGTCAAAAAAAAGTCAATAAAAAATGAATAGTCAATAAAAAATGAATAGTCAAGAAAAACGAAAAAACGGCAACAAGATTACGTTATCATAGTTCATCCAGTCAAAACGATGCATCGTTTAAATTTCCATGAATTTCGTTACTTTTCGCTTTTTTTTACGAGAAAATAATAATCCTCTATGAAGTCTGCCCATTCGTAATCTTTTCTCGAGTCGAATTCGCCGCCCCTCCCACTCCCTTTTTGTCTTGAGTCTCATTGAATAAACGCGGTCTATAAAACCTTTGAAACATGTAAGTAACCCGAAGTGGACAATTTTATAGTTTACACACTCAATGAGTTGTTCGCGATGACTACGAGTGCTTTCGCACCCCCATTTTTATCGGTAGCTCCGTCTCACTGTCCCCCGACGAGGAGGTACTCGTTACGAGTGTTACATATGGCCAGGCAGTCCTCGAGTTCCGATTAATAGTATATAAAACACCTTCCCCGCTGTCCATACCGGACTCCGTCGGTATCGAAAACTGGAAGGTCAAAAGAAAAGTCACATTGAAAGCGGATATCTCCCGGCTTTCGATGAGACTTTTCTTTTGATCGTGAGTGCCAGAATCCGTGAGAAAAGTTGATTACAGGTTTTATTATCGACTGTGATATTGCACATACTCTTAAGAGCATGTGCAATACCGTGGTCGGTAATAAAACCTGTAATCAACTTTTCTCACATATGCTGGTATGCTGTATGTCTTTTGACCGTATATGCGAGAACGCGTGAGAAAAATTGATTACAGTTATCGATACCGACTGAGCCCGGATTGGACGGCGAGGGAGGTGTTTCATATGGTCTTAAGGGAATACGTCACACAACGACTTTTTTATTTTTGGAACTAAAAATCACAAGTGTCACAAAGCAACGAATAAGGTATTTAAAAATAAAGTCCGATAATTATTTCCCCACTTGGATTCTGAGATGCACGAGCTTAATATTGTGTCAATTAGCATGGGCTGCATATGGTGCCGCGGGAAAAGCAACATACTTTTTTTTAAATATGTATTTGGAGACTACTGTATTAGAATTAATAAAAAATAACATTGCAACATTATTAGAGACGCATTAAAAAAATAAAATCGACCTATGCCCATACATTTTCGAAGATGTTACGAGTTGAACGAGCTTCAAACCTGTATATGAAAAGATACCTAAGCATCAACCATTGCTAGCAATATACCCCCCACCACCTCCCACCATGAAGAAACCATGTGACATATTCCCTTAAGGTGATGTGAAACACGTTCTCAGCGTGTCTCTCTCACTCCGCCGAGAGCAACACTGATGCTATCTCTCACGCACTTCATATAGTATTTCACATCACGTTAAGATCATGTGAAACACTATGGAGTGCGAGAGGGCACTCTCGGCTGAGTGAGAGAGATACGTTGGGAATGTTTTTCTCATGCTCTTAAAATCCATTTGCCTATCGATGGCGGTCAATCGCAAAAAAGTATCAATGTACACTTCGTCAAACTGCGAAACCGCTAAAATTGCACATCGCCTTAAACTTCAAGCCCGTCCCGAATCAAGTCGAACTGTGAACATTCGACGCGATGCATCCTCGAATTATGATTGCAACGAATGTCTGCGCACTATCGACAATATCGTAATTGAGTACACACAGATAAACTCAGCTGAGAAATTAAGATCAATGCACTAGACTATCACGCATCGTTGTGCGCAGGGGTCATTATAGCGTATGAATCCATTGGCATTGCAGCGATGCGATTGTGCGAAACGAATTTTCGTCCTTGAATGACTATGATCTTGGTTATTGTCCCGTAAATAATTCCATTATAACAAAATTCGATTCTCTTCTAAGCTAATAAAAATTCGTTATTTTTTTATATTTGTCATACATTAAACTGCGGAAAGAAACACTTGACGATTAACAAATTTTACCGTATACCAGGTCTTTTTACAAAATGTTGGTTTACTTTTCATACTCTATTTTTAGAGTGTTATTTTGCGATTGATATTCGTGAAAAATCGTACAATATTGGAGGTCGAAGTTTTAGTACTATTTCGACAATTACAATAGTTAATTGGTATTGAAAAATGTTTATGGTTTTGATTTCGAGGCCGTCTCCTAGTAAAGTTGAACGATAAGCACGAAGCGAGTAAACTCGCTTCGTGCAGGTTCATATGTAAATATACGAAATAAATACGCTCTTTTGTCAAGCCTGATGAAAATATTTCTCTTAACAATTTGTCTGAAAAACTCTAAACGGACCGTTTCAGTGATTTTCTCTGCTATATATTAAATATCTCTGCCATTCTCTCCGCGCAAGGTCCAACATATTCAACACGATTATAGTTATAAAATGTAGTTATAAATTAAAATTTTTGTATGTTCCATCGTACCCTCCTCGGGTTTTTACGTAACCAGTCCCTTTCCCCCCTATCACTGCGTACCCGCACTTCACTAAGCTACCTAACTTCCAGTGCATCTGCAGCCGACATAGCTACACTGTACCGCATTTACCGAGGACACGGGGAAACTGCGGAAAACCCGTGTCGGTACAAACGGCCCTATATTTTTCTGATTCCTCGATGTTTTAACATTAAGAGCTCAGAAAAACTGGCCTGTCGCTCAACATTCGATGTGCAAGCCGGTGTGAGGCTATGCGGTCATCCATCCATCTACTGGACGCAAGCAAAGCTGCTTGACTCGGGAAGACCGCCGAAGCCACACACCGACCGCGCACCTAAAATGTAGTTATAATAAATGTATCATTATGCAACGGCTTTGAAGCATCTGGTCCGCGGAAACTGGCGAATGGTCGTCAATATTTTGTGAAACTGACACTATCCGGGAATGTGCAACTTGTCGCAAACTTTAATATTCGACTCGTCGCAATGCGTAAAAATGTCGATTGGCGAGAAATGCGGGAAGATAGTAAAGCGTTCATATCTTCTTTGCCATTAGTCCAACAACCGGCCGACGCAAGACCGTTCCTTTGCAATGTGCATTTTACAGAGACGGACGGACTCAGACTTGACGATACATATATAACACGAGTACGAGTATCAAAAGACGTTTATGTATGGGATGACAGTGGAGGAAGCGCTCACGTGCCAACATCACCACTCATACGTGGAAGACGTGATTGATGACCGTTTCAAGCTCATTCTCGTTGATAAATTGTCATTGCTCTGTCGCTTCACACATACCAATTCATTTTATTTGCCCTCGAATGGTTAGATCGAGATATTGCATGCAGGTATCTTTTTTTAAGGATGTTAGGCAGTATCACCGCGCCTCGCGGGTTCCAGAATGTTCTGGGAATAGTAAACAGCGAAATATCATGGAATAGAATAGAATTCTCTTATGAGATAGGTCTATGAACATCTAAAAAATGTTAAGGATATCTTAGTCACTCTTAGGCGAATGTTTACTTAATAGTAAAGTACAAGTCCACTAGATACTCTCATAGATACTCACAATGTGAGTGATTGTGAGTGATTGTGAGTGATTGTGAATGATTGTGAATGATTGTGAATGATTGTGAATGATTGTGAATGATTGTGAGTGATTGTGAGTGATTGTGAATGATTGTGAGTGATTGTGAGTGATTGTGAATGATTGTGAATGATTGTGAGTGATTGTGAGTGATTGTGAGTGATTGTGAATGATTGTGAGTGATTGTGAGTGATTGTGAGTGATTGTGAGTGATTGTGAGTGATTGTCAGTGATTGTCAGTGATTGTCAGCGATTGTCAGCGATTGTCAGCGATTGTCAGTGATTGTCAGTGATTGTCAGTGATTGTCAGTGATTGTCAGTGATTGTCAGTGATTGTCAGTGACTGTCAGTGATTGTCAGTGATTGTCAGTGATTGTCAGTGATTGTCAGTGATTGTCAGTGATTGTCAGTGATTGTCAGTGATTGTCAGTGATTGTCAGTGA
>JAPYZC010001703.1:0-20137 GCA_030522665.1 Ichneumoninae sp. A BG-2022a | reverse complement strand
TGGTGAAACATCAACGTTGGCGGGTCGATAAAATTATTTGAGAAATTCAAATGAAAAGCTTTTATGAAACTATAAGTTTTGTGTTCAGACATGATTTTTTTTTTTTTTACAGTGTCCAGATTTTCGGGATACGCGCCTACCGCACGTCTGTCCGTGCCGGCGTTCGCTTCAATTTGTATCCGAAGATTATTCCGATTTTTTTATTCAATTTTTATCTTGTGGAAATGAAGAAATTATTTGAAAAATAAAAATGAAAAGTTGTTATGAAACTGTAACTTTCGTGTTCAGACATAATTTTTTTAGGCTGTTTTCTGCAATATTGGCCGTAAAGATGTGCAAAATATTGGTTGAACCTTCGAGCGGTATTGAAACGGGGCCAATTATGGTGCGAATGGCAGAGGGTCGAGAAAAGCGGCCAGATTGGCAAAGAATGCCGCGTCAGCCCATTAATGCTCGAAACTTTGCATGAACGATTTATAAAAATTTATCTCTAACCTAACAAGCGTGGATCTTTCGAACTTCCTTCGAGGCCCTGAAAACCGCCGGACGATTGGCTCACCTTGTTACGAAGATATAACGATTGGTCGTATCATCCGCTGAATCATCCTGTGCAGCTTTTAACTGGGTTGCACCGTTCGTCGTGTAACGGATCTCCTCGACGTATGGTTGCGCTATAGGTATATTTTTCAATGGTTTAAGGTTCGCGGCGAGAGTTCGGCTTCGTGAGCCCACGAATTCTATATCCTCGGAGCTCTATATATAAAAGCCTCACTCGGATCCTCAATAACCTGTCGAGGTACGAAACGCCAGCGAGAATTCGCGTATGGTGCATTATATCTCCCGCGTACAGGATCGAGGATCGATATGGTATAAGAGATCGATAGGATCTACGTGCTGCAAGGCTGCGCTGCAGCAGCGTATGAGAGGGGGCTTTTCCGTGAGAGATCTCGATCGCGGATCCATGAGAACACACGATCAGTAAGGAAGCTCCCAGCTCTCCTTCTCTCCCAATAGATAGAGGCCATAGATCGCTTTGTTGATCGACGATCCTCCGGAGCAAACGACGTCGACATAGTTTTAGAGGCTCCAGATAATTCCCGTACGGAATTCGAGAGCGCTGACTCTTTCGGTTCGTGGTTCTTTAACGATCGTCATTTCGGTCTGTCAAAAGGACAGTCCGCGTTTTGGACACTCAAATGACAATATCAACATTTCAGAGAAACTCCCAACTCTCTTTCTTTACCGGTAAAATGACACGATAGATCGTTTTATTGACCGACGATCCTCCGGTGCAAACGACGTCGACATAGTTTTAGAGGCTCCAGATAATTCCCGTAAGGAATTCGAGAGCGCTGACTCTATCGGTTCGTGGTTGTTTAACGATCGTCATTTCGGTCTGTCAAAAGGACAGTCCGCGTTTTGGACACTCAAATGACAATATCAACATTTTAGAGAAACTCCCAACTCTCTTTCTTTACCGATACAATGACACGATAGATCGTTTTATTGATCGACGATCCTCCAGCGCAAACGACGTCGACATAGTTTTAGAGGCTCCAAATAAGGAGCTCCAAATAATTCCCGTACGGAATTCGAGAGCACCGGCGCTTCCCTCCGTTCTTTAATAATCGTCATTTTGATTTGTCAAAGGGACACTCCGCGTTTCGGATACTCAAATGACAATATCAAAATGTTCCGGAAGCTGCCAGCTCTATTTACCAATACAGTGAGACGATAGATCGCTTTATTGATCGACGATCCTCCGGCGCAAACGACGTCGACATAGTTTTAGAGGCTCGAAATAAGGGGCTCCAAATAATTCCCGTACGGAATTCGAGAGCACTGGCGCTTCTGTCCGTGGTTTAATAATCGTCATTTTGATCTGTCAAAGGGACACTCCGCGTTTCGGATACTCAAATGACAATATCAAAATTTTCCGGAAGTTCTCAGCTCTCTTTCTTTACCGATACAGTGAGACGATAGATCGTTTTATAGATCGACGATCCTCCGGTCCAAACGACTTCGACATAGTTTTCGAGGCTTCAGACAAACCCCATACGGAATTCGAGAGCGCTGGCTCTATCGGTCCGTTGTTCTTTAACGATCGTCATTTCGATCTGTCATAAGGCCACTCCACATTTCGGATACTCAAATGACAACATCAAAATTTTCCGTACACAAAGTATATAACAACACAAGGACCAACCAAAACTACTGGAAACCGCTAGTTCTTCCCCGCAGTCCACATTCACCCAGTTTCACCGAATTCACAGTTTCAACGGAAATTAGGATAAGAGTCGATCGATAGCATGTCCTGCTTCGGAGGTGCCGAAGAGCAGCTCTACCTGCTCGAGCTGCTGGTCGAGAGGCTCAGAATGCCGGAAGAAAAATTTAAGGACATGACCGTTCTGGACGGCAGCGAATGTCCGCTCGTCGTCAAGATGAAGTTTCTCGACTTTCCCACGTTCCAGATATCGCAGAAAGACTTTTATTTCACGAAACCAGCCGCGACCCCGGAGGAGCCCGGTTGCAGAGATTTCTCGGCCGGAAGGACGTGCCTGTTCGTAAAAAAGCCGAAGGTACTCGTGCAAGAGATGCAGAGCGCACCCCTGAAAATCGGCATCTTTTGCGCCGGTGACACTTATCCGCTCGCCGAGACGGAAGTGCCGCTTTCCGGTTGCCTCTGCAACCAAGTTTCCATGGCCTCGAACGATCCCGATCACTTGCCTCCGCCTTACGTCCTCCGAGGTGGCTACAACCTCAAGGATTCCGGCGGCAACCCTTCGGGAACGATAAATCTCGAGGTGCGACTATCGTGCTTCGGAAAATCGGTCACCACGCACTATCAGCTCAGTGGGAAATCGTTTTTCTTCAAAAACGATCGGGACGATGGAAGTTACTGTGTCAAGAGGGTTTTGCCGCTTGCGTTCTGCGGAGACCAGGCCGGAAGTGACACGATGAAGTGTGGAGAATCTATGCTTCCGAGCACGTTGGTCGACGAAGAATCGGAGCAGGTTTCTGCGGAGACGAAGAAGCTGGACAACGATACGGCCGATGGCAACGGAAAGACGAAGAAGAAGAATGGAAATAAAGATAATAAGAAGAAGGGCAAGAAAAAGAAGTGAAAGTTTGACTTGGACCGGATAGAAATGAAGTCGAAGGCGATTTTGGAAACCGATTATCGGTATAAGGTTCTGACAATTCGTCATGACGAACCAATCAGCTCAGTGAGAAATCGTTTTTCTTCACAAACGACGGACCGATGGAAATTACTGTGGAAAGGGTTTTGCCACTTCTGTTCTACTGGGACAAGGCTGGAAGAGACAGGATGAAGTGTGGAGACTCGATGCTTCCGAGTACATTTTATTGATATTATATTATATATGATATAATATACTATATTGATTGCGAGTACATTGATGGTCAATGATACGGCCGATGGCAACGGAAAGACGAAGAAGAAAAATGGAAATAAAAATAATAAGAAGAAGAGGAAGAAAAAGAAGTGAAAGTTTGACGTGGACCAGATAAAAATGAAGTCGAAGGCGACTTCGGAAATCGATTATCGGTATTACGTTCTGACAATTCGTCGTGGCGAACCAATCGGCTCAGTGAGAAATCGTTTTTCTTCACAATCGATCGGGACGATGGAAAATACTGTGGAAAGTGTTTTGCCACTTGTGTTCTACTGGGACCAGCTTGGAAGAGACAATATGAAGTGCGATCAATGCACTCTATGCTTCGGCGTGCATTGATTGACGTAGAATCTGAACATTTTTATACAGACACGTAGAACTCGGTGGCAACGGAAAGACGAAAAAGTTGAATAAGGGAAATAACGATAATAAGAAGAGCAAGAAAACGAAGTGAAAGTTTGACGGGGACGAGATAGAAATGAAGTCGAAGGGAACTTTCGAAATCGATTAGTCGTATTATGTTCATTCTCCTTCACTCTCCCCCTCCCCGCCCTCTCGCTTCCGATCGATTGTGCCGGAAGTATGAATTGCAGGAGTAATAGCTTTTCATCGGATATCGTTACCGTAGTAACAAGATCCGAGTGACAGGAGCACGAAATCTTTACAGGGTTAAAGTTCACCTGGCGGTAACCTCGACTCTTCCAAATTTATGGGGTGATCAAAATTCAATTTCCCGCAATTTTGTAATTACAAAAAAATAATAATAAAGAGGTCTGTGCCACCTAAAAATTCCTGCGTGTTTTCGGAGTGCGCAATGTCTCTGTCAAAAGCAACTGCGACAGCTCCGGATACATCCGGAGTGCACCCGCCTTTGGACCTTCCAAATCCGTCGCCAAAAATTGGAATTAACGATCCCGAATTCGAGAATCTCACTACGGCCGAAAAGCTCAACGATCGCAGTTACCGGGAGCTCGTTTACGAAACTTATCCGAACGAACCGACTTGCGCTTGCGATCCAGCCGTTCACGGTACGAAAGGTCGTACCTTTATCGAACCATTCTCTATCTCCTCAAACGTTCACATTTTTTTCTTGCTAATTTAACAATATTTTTCTCGTTAATTTATCAATATTTTGCTCGTTAATTTACCAATATATTTCTTGTTAATTTATCAATTTTTTTCTCGTCAATTTATCAATTTTTTTCTCGTCAATATATCAATTTTTTTCTCGTTAATTTATCAATTTTTTTCTCGTTAACTTATCAATATTGTTCTCGTTAATTTAACAATATTTTTCACGCAAAGAATACAATTTTACTGATAAAAAGAATATGATAAAAAAGAAAGTACGATAACTCCTCAACCCATTTTTTCCTGCAGACTCTACCGACGGAGTGTCGGAGGATTCGTCGGATACGCGACATTCATCGAGCAGCTTCCTCGTCTGTAAGTCAGGCTGCAAGAAGGCGTGTTGCTCGAGTGTGAGGCAATCGGGTGTCGGGTTCGCCATCCGCGACGATGCTAATAAGGACGACAAGTTGCCGCCGCCGTTCATGCCGAGCCATTGTGTCGGAAATCCCCGGTACTCCGAGTACGTCAGACGCAACGTTTACGACGAGGATGAAGAGCGAGAGGCTGACAATGGTGGGTGCTGTGGCGGCGTTAATCGTTTGCGCGGCGGTGGCGAAGGTGGAGAATGCCGAGGCGAGAATGAAAGGTATCCGCAGTCCGAACGAGTCAACGAGGCGATGTCTCGGAGATCCGGCGATGCGCGGAATGGCACGACCGGCCGCTTCCTGGACGGCCGTTTCGATCGTCCGGAGGGTGGCGGTTGCGGCGTCGGCTACGAGTACACGGAGAGGCATCCGATAAACAGAAGACCTGGTCCAGGCACGTCGGCGCATCGCTACATGGAAAATCCTCCAAGAGGAACTTGCATGGAACAACCCCAAGATTCGCATCTGGAGACGATGAACCTTCGTCCAAGCGCCTGCGCCCCAAGACTTCCTCACCCGAGCGTCGCAGCCGGATGTTGTTGTCCCGGCAAAGACGACCTCACATCCGCCGGACAGCGAGGTCCGAATTCCGGAGTCTGCGGGAGGAAACCCTGTGCGGGTGTCGATTGCCTCATAAAAGCTTTCCACGAGACGCAGGAGTTCGTCGAGTCTCTGGGCAGAGTTCCGGGCCTAGCGGGTCTAGGGTTGATGGATCCGGCCGATAGTCCCTACTTCGGTAGGGCCAAGTCGAGAGAAGGTCATCACGACGGAAAGGCAACAACGACCTTTCCGGTTTCCGCTGCTCTGCCGAATCCCCAGTGCGTTGGTCCCTGCAACCCTGGGACGTTGAGGTCCACTTTGGGCGGAAGTGGCGAACGCTTCGCCGGCGCGCCCTTCACGATCGCGGTGCCAGGGCGAGGTGGAGTGGTGAGGGAAGCTGTGCCGGCGATGCCCGGAGCAGACTTCGCTTACGCTCCGGGAAAGCGGCGAAGAAGCGACAAGGATAGGACGAAGGAGACTGAGGCGAGCTCTTCGCCGGCGGAGGTCGAGGCTGGTCCCTGTGGAGAACCGGCGTGCAGAGCGAAGCGGAGAACGCAGGAGGTGACCGAGGCCGCCGAAGAAGCGCCGGCAGCGAAGCCCGCGGGGCCCGCAGGTGCGAACGGTGCCAGAATTTCGGGAGGCAGGCGGGGGTCGAGCAAGAGGCGTTCGGTCATTGGGTCTTCGCCGCAGGGCGCCGGAGGCGACGGAATCGGCAGGAAGAGGTCGTCCGGGCGATCGGTAAGAAGAGCGACGCGCTTCGTGTACTCGGCGGGCGACGAGTACTCGGGCCCGACGTGCGGTCACAAGAATTGCATCGAGGAGCGTCATCGGGTGCCCGGAAACATGGGTTGGCTCTGGAACCTCAACGAGACGGTCGGGAGGCTCAAGCCGCGACCGGGCTGGAGGCCGGGCGCCATCGCTCGTCACGTGAGCGAGATTCTCAGGGAGGCCAAGCGGCTCGACGGCCGCAAGTCGAGAACAAGGTCGAGATCGTCGTCGTCGCGCTCGAGATCGAGGTCGGCGCCATCCAGGGGGAAGCGCACGAAGGGCCACAAGGAGGCGCCGTCGGTAAAGAAGAGCCAGCGAAGAAGAAGGGAGGAGGAGAAGGAGGAAATCGAGCCCCCCGCGACTCTGCACATAAACCGGAAGGACGGAACTTATTACGTAACGATGTATCCGATCAAACAGGATAGAATGGAGGTTCCGAAGTTGGAGGAACCCATGAAACCGCTGCAGTTCAAGATCGCGAAGAGGAACAGAGACGAGGCCTCTGTGGCTTCGAGCTCGACGGCTTCCGACATGGAGATAGAATTTTCGCCACCGGCTGCGGTTAATCGTTATCACAGAAAACCCGATGTCGTGCACGTCGAGACGCAGGTCAAGCTGCAAGAGATAACCGACGCTCTCAAGGGCGATCGGGACAAGAAGACCGATAAGAAGAAGGGGAAGAAAGGGAAAAAGTGAGGCGACCGACGGTCGGTAAAGAAGATGCGGCGCGCCAGATGCGTTTCCAGCGCGCGCGACATTCCGCGACGATTATTCCTGCCGCAGTGGTAGATTTGGAACGCGTGTAACTCGACGCATCGAACGACATCGTTAGCGAGGTATTCGACGTCCACACTGCAGATACATTGAATTTTTATCTGGGTCGGTTGCGAGTTAAATAAAGGACGCCGGGGAGCGTGAGGATTTTCGTGTTTAGACTTTTAGATGCGCAGCACGAATGTAATGCGCGTGAGAACTTTTTTTTATCGTTTTCAAAATAAAAGTTTTAAATAGAAGCAAAAGAAATGGATTTTTCTTTGAAAAAAACTTAACAAATACGAACTCTCCTGAAGATTGTAGCAAACCACTTAAAGTCTTTGGAAATCTATTTCGATTAATGGTTTTTTATGTTAGGGATACATGCTTTAACACAAATTACTATTGTACTCTGTACTCTGCTCATAACATTTTTATATAATTTTATAGGCATATTATGCGTGCATGCGCACACTTGTCTTTATGAATCATGTCACAAAGGGCTTGTCCCGTATATACAAATATATATATATAAATAAAATGAAATAAAATAGTCATTAAATGATTACAAAAATTTAGCACTCATTTGACTAGTGCGCGCAGCGCTCGAACTTCTGCAAGGTTGCGCGCAGCAGTCTTCGCGAGAGAAGCTTAACAGTCAGCGATGCAACAATTTCAAGGATTCCTCGTCACGGGTTTGTTCTCGCATTCCCACAATTACGCATGTAAAACAATCGATCGGACGATCCGACTCTATCGCGATAGTGTTATCTAACCAGGAATATGATTTTTCCTCGACGCGCGCGCGCGCGATGCGTTTGTGCGAACGTCATGCGCGGTACCGACGCATATAGAGTGCGTCTCGCGCAGCTCGCTTGTTATCAACCTTGCAGTGACACTCGCGCGTTCCCGTCGTGTGGCAGCTCGTTATTTTTTGCCGTTGAAAAAATGTGCGACAAGGCACAGGATGAGCGAAACAAGATCGTGCGGAAAAAAATGCTCGACATGCGAGACGTAGAAATCGTGCCGATGCCGAATGATTCGCCGTGGCTGAGACCCGTGCGAATTAATTTTCTCCAAGACGGCCAGCCGAAGGCCTGGGACCTCATGAGATCGCACGAGAGCGTGAGCATACTCATATTCAATACAACTAGGAAGAGGCTCGTTTTCGTCAGGCAATTTCGACCTGCCGCGTACTACGCCAACCTCCCGGAGAAACAGGGACCGGTTGACACCGACAAGTATCCTCCGGAAAGTGGCCTAACCCTTGAACTTTGCGCTGGCATCGTCGATAAGGATATTCCGCTCATCGAGATTGCGAGGGACGAATTGAGGGAGGAGTGCGGCTACGAAGCTCCTGCATCGGCCTTCACGCAGATCATTACTTACAGGTGTGTGTGTGTGTGTGTGTGTGTGTGTGTGTGTGTGTGTGTGTGTGTGTGTGTGTATGAGAGATTTTTTTCTTCCAGAGAAATTTGCTTCAGGCTAGCTAGTTGTCGATTAAGATGAGAGCGAGGCAAATAACTTCCTCGAGTACTGACAAATTGTCCCAACGCAAATAGCACAAGTTAGCAATAAATACAACAAGGACCTGACCGTTGAGTACTCATTACTGTGAGTACATGAGATGATGGTCATTGGTTCAAATACTTGGTGCTTGACTCCATACTCAGAGTACTTTGCAGCCTTCGCATGGTTTGAATTACGATTGGTTGAAAAAAAAAAAATTTCTACTGCATCGATAGATCTTTAAAGTTGATTTAAAAATCATTCCATTTTTTGCAGAATGTTCTTGACCACTGCTAAGTAGTGATAAATACTTTGAGTACCTGATCGCTCGGTGCTCATCAGTTCGGTGGTTGAGTTTTCATTTTTTTTTTAACCATAGTTATAATTTAAGATTATTATTAAGATTAAGATTAAGTTTAAGATTATAGTTATCAATGTAGGTGAGAGCCAGGCAAATAACTACTACGAACACTGATATATTGTTCCAATGCAGAACTAATGTGTAGCATGAATTGTACAAGTAGGAATGTACTTCAACTCCAATTACTTTTAGTCCAATTAAAATTCTTTGGAAAAAAGAAATTTCCACTTCGTCGATAGGTCTTTGAAGTCGATTAGGAGATAATTAAATTGTTGCAGAAACGTCGCGACCACTGCTGCCAGGCACACGCTGTTTTACGCGGAGGTCACAGACGCAATGCATGTCCATCCTGGTAAGTATCGCGAAAAAGACAACGCGGTGACTGCAGTGCAAATATTGTCAATGTAATCTTTACTGTAATTACAGGAGGAGGCGCAGAATCGGAGGGCGAACTTATCGAAGTTGTTGAAATGAGCGTCCAGGAGGCAAGAGACTACATCACATCGGATGAAGTACCGAGCCCACCTGGCTTTATTTTCGGCATTCTCTGGTTTTTGACTAATAAAACTCAACATTGTTCATAAATCGTTAAGACGTTATCCCCGTCTTTATGGTTCAATAATATAACAAGTCGCCGTGCCAGGGTTCGAATTATAGGTATGTTTACTATAGGTAATTTATAATTATAATTGTAAATTTTTTTTTTGTTTAATTTTTTTTATTATTTACAAAGGGGCATTGTATTTACACGAGATATTGTGACACAGTTACGAAAATTAGGCACGAGCCAATTTGCGACAGGAAAGAAAAAAAAGAATATTCGACGATGTTTAGTGTTCGGCCTCGTCTTTCGTGAACTGCGAGCTTACCCAAGCGAGACCCCACTTCAGATTCGTCAGTAGAAACTTGAGGGCTTTCGTCCATTGCTCTTCGGAATTGAACTGGATTCTGTAAGAAGAGAAGATTTTTTTTTCGTTGTTTTATTTTTGCGTTTGGTTAATATCGAAGCGAATTCCATAGCTCCGCGTCTTTGCCACGAATCTTCCGGCGTTGAGTGTTAATTAACGATAATGAAAATTGTTCGCTGTGATAATAAACGAAATACGTTACTTTATGGAGTAAGAGTTTCCCGTCGCAGAGTCCTCGATCTTGCCCCGATCCATTCGATAGGGCAAACAGAAACCGCTGTCGCCCTTCTCCACCTGTTCCTTGAACTGCTGGAGGCAGTCGAGAAAAGCCACCATAGCCGCGTCGAACTTCGTGTCCCAGAGAAATTTGAATCCGCCGCTTCCGTACAACGGCAGTTCGCGACGTTGGTCGAGCACCTCGATGTAGCTGTGATTGCCAAACGGCACCAGTCGAAAACGCTGAAAAGTTAAGTTCATTTTGCGCGCCAGGGCTGTGAGGAGGAGCGTCGTTTGTCCCCAAGCCGCATTTATCTCGCTCCAGTCGACCGGGGCGCTCGGCAGTCTTCCCAGTCTGAAGGAATTTATCGTCCCAAAGTGGCCCGAGTGCCAGATGTGAAAAGTCGCGTTGAATACGTTAGTTTTCTTCAGTCTTTCGAGTTGCGAGGCTGCGTAGGCCAACTGGCATTCCAAGCTGTTGGAAATACGCAAAGAAGGAAAGTTAGAAATTTCGTTCAATATTTTATCGATATTAATCTTTTTTTTAACTATAAAGTTTTAATATTTAAACTTTTGTCAGTACCGAATATTCCTTTTGAACATATCAAGCGCTAATCTTAGTAGTATTCAATTTATCGTAAAAACTTCTTACACTATGCGAATTTGAATACAGCATTTTTTTCATAGTTAACGTAAAAACAAATTTTAGAAACGTTAGCAAATAAAAAAAAAATCGGCTGCGTTCCGTACCTGCGACATTCGTCTTCCGCGAGTATCAAGTCCCTTCTGTGCCTCGAATATTCTCTCCAGTATCTCTCCTCCTCGCTCTGCAATCTCTCCCTCTCGATGGCTTGCTGGGCAATCGCGTTGGTCGTCGCCGCCTCCTCCTTTCTGAGAGCCTCCAATTCCCTTATCATTCTCTCCTCCTCAGCCTTCACGTCCTGCAGTTCCTTGGCGAGACCTTCCATCTCCACACTCTCGTGCTCCTGATGGCGCTGCTCGATTTCCAGCTTCTTCAAGTACTCGTTGTAATCGGACCATTCTCCTTCGGTCATTCTGAGCTGCTGGTCCATCAGCAGCAAAAGACTGTCCGTGCATTCGTCGCACAGCGGATGATCAGCCGAACTGCTGCTGCTGAGTATATCGAACAGCGTCGCTCGCACCTGTTCGGAATTTACAAGCATCAATTAAAAAGAGACTCCTTTTAAGCGGCCATTGGAAGTATCAGAAATCTTTACCCTCAGATGATGACACAAACTCTCGGTCTCCCCAGAGTCTCCCACGAGCATGAAGCCATTTGTGCCGTTCGCTGACTCAGTCAGTCTAAACGGAGGTACCAGGTGCTCCAAACTGCCGCTCTGGGGCTCTATTTCGCCCACCACTTGTTGCTGTATGGGAACTGCATTAGACAAAAAAACTGCATTAGACAAAAAAAAAAGAAATGGTTTGCTTTTCATATTTATGTTGCTCCTTCAATAGCTGCAGCATGAAAATACACATTGGATCTTAGAGAATTATTTAGGAAAGCTTGGGAGGCTGTCGTAGAGGCGGACAAGTAATTAGCCAATGGAAAGCTGTTCGCAATCAAGGCTGATCAATGAATTTGCATAGTTACGAATTTGGGTACGACTTTTTCAAAGTCGGTTTGTCATTGGACGTACTTTGCGAGGTAACAACTGCTTTAATGGTGCTTTTGCGAGAGCGGATACGATCGTTTTTCGGTAAGCGAGACGACAAGAGGAATACGCTAAGGCAGCGAGATCGTAACCCGCCTCGCGAGTGGAATTTTTTTTTTGTCATCATTCGAAACAGAAATTACCTACGTGAGAGTTCGGCGAGTGTGTGTTCCCCGAGATGATCGAAGCTCGGATCGAGCCTGAGCGGTTGCAAGCATCGCTGACAGGCGAAACTCACGTTGTTCTTAATGTCCACCATCGTGAACGGGACTCACTTATCGAACTTTGTTTAATTCGTCAGGCGACGGAATATCTGCCTGACGGGTATTTTCTTTATTTATAAATACGTACTCTGACGCTTGGATGAGCCAGTCAGCTGACCGAGCTTCCACTGCTTCGCCGCTGGCGGCGCTGCTGTACGGTAATCAATTTTCTGTTTGGTTCTCGCCGGACCGTAAACAAAGGCGCTCCTCGTCTGAAAATTCGTTAGTGCAGTGTTCGATAACACAGCAATGATGAAAAAATTTTCATCTGGTTTTCCTTAATCTTATTCCCGCATGACATGCTTTTTCGTTTCTTTTCTACTAACGAAAACAGGACGTGTCGAAGCCGAAAGACTGATCGATAAAATGCGGTTCTGTTTTATCTTTCTCCGGCTTCTTTCCTCGCGTCGGTGATGCAGGGAGCTCCGTCGAGGAAGGTTTCTAGAGAAATTGAACGGAGTCTTCGATTCATCAGCAGCTGGTTCATTCCTCGCGATGGGAATGCACGATAAACTCGAGGACTGAGTTGCCCGAAGTTTCCGGTCTTCGGGATCTGCAAAAACGTTTCATACTTCTCGGCAAGTCCTCTCCATTTTTATCGATCATCTTAATAACGAAGATGAGGAAAAGCTTTCGACGATTACGACTAAATATAAAGAATAATGTTAAAATAAAAATAATTGCCGATCGAGCTTGAGTACCGGCGAGTTGGCGCATTCATCCAGCGATGCCTACACCCGTGAGTCCCGAGAGACGCCGCCCTCTGTCGCAGAACACCCCGAACTAACAGATATGCAAATCACCTATCAGGCGCAAACAGACCATAATTTATAGCAGCATTAATCATTTATTACACTGTCAATAGCACTTCGCTTATATTGACGTTAATTAAAATTGATCAAGACATGATTTGCGATTAGTTTATGCCAACGCGGCGCATTAAACGTCCCCGTGCGTATTACAATCCGTCGGAAAATAGAAAAGGCTTCTCTCAGAGGGAATTTCCTCGTCAATCCGGAAGCGAATAAATACCGTAACGCAGTTTCAACGGTACGAAACGAGAAGCACACCGTTTCGCAACGTGCTTGCAATATGTCGATTTAAGTCTGGCATCCGGATGCCTAGCAGGAGTCAAAACGCGACTCTCGTTGTCAGCCCCAAAAATAGTATAAACAGATGAGAGGCTCCGGCGAGTCGTCCACGCGACAAAGTCGACCGGTCGTCCTTAATGTTTCTGCATCGCAGCGACCGCGCCGTCTCGATCAGCTCGGCGCGTACAGCTTCGTTCTTTCCCTCGCCGGGGCCCCCCGGTGATTGATACGGCTTTGGAGCGTCGACATCATACTTAACCGCGAGAAGTTTGCTCCCCCGCGTGCGCTGAACATTCGTCTCTCGGGCTCACGGGCGTGACGCAGCATCACTCCAACCTGTCTCCCCGCAGCTCCGCGCGGTTAACTATACACACCGACGTAACGTAACCTCTGCGAACATGAAAAATCAGCTGACGGGAAATAGGGTGCGGAAACGTAGATACAGGAAGAAAAAAAATGGCGCTTTAACAGCCTCGTGCAAGGCACGTGACCAGTCGCAAGGACGAATAACAATGCTAATGCCGTTAATGCCGACGAATGAGAGCGAGACGGAACTTTACTAAAGGACATTTACCGACACCCTCGAATCCTCGAAATGGTCCTTTTAT
Source organism: Ichneumoninae sp. A BG-2022a (assembly GCA_030522665.1). Classification (NCBI taxonomy): domain Eukaryota; kingdom Metazoa; phylum Arthropoda; class Insecta; order Hymenoptera; family Ichneumonidae; species Ichneumoninae sp. A BG-2022a. Next base: position 6,532 of record JAPYZC010001703.1, on the reverse strand, counting down.
CAGCGGCGATGATCTTATCCGTGTACAACGGGATACCTGGAGCCTCCCGCGGTGCGCGGGGCATACTCGAGCCTCGCCAGAACAACCGCAGCTTCAGCCAATCCACACCCTTCCCCTCCCTCCCCCCCCCTTTCCGTTCAGCTCGGTACGCATCGGCCAAGTCGTTCTTTGGCTTTTGCTTTCCCTCGCTCGTGGCGGCCCCCCTCGGCAGGCCCTTTGAGCGATCACCCGGGAGCGATCGGCCAAAGTAGACCAACGATCGGATTTATCTGCTAGGATGATCTCTCGTCGCGCGTCCCAAAATCTATCCGAGCGGGAACTCGCGAGACGGAGAGAGACGGACGAGCGGGGAAACCGAGGGATCGCCCGGCGGGGAGGCTGACGCCCGGGCGAAGAACGCAGCGGAATGAAAGATTCGAGAATGAGAAGGATCGAGAAGTCTTTTTTTTTCTTTCTTGTCGATCTTCCACTCGGACAGTGTGTGGGAGAGCCGTCGAGCGATAATTCCCGGGACATATATACAGCTTCTATAACTAGTATATGGGCTCCTCTCTCGTTGTGGCAGCTATTTTATACCTGTTACACCGGCTACGTCCGACTCGTGAAAGAACCGAGTGACACACTATGGTCTCGGAGGTTTATGCTAATGCCGGGCGTCGTTTATACCCCTTGGAAAAGTTTTTATTTCTCTTTTTTTTTCTTCATCTTTTCGGAGATACATATCTCGTGGAGTCTGCCTCGTCCGCGTTTGTTCATATTCGTGTGTAACGTCATGGGAAAAACTCTCGTCCATCGGGCGGACGGCGTTCAACAGGTGGCGCCTGCGAAGCCCCCCGGATCTTTTCCACGTCTCTCTCGACTGTCGATAATTCTTCCTCGTCAGTGCATATATTTTTCAACTTCGTCGGGCCTCCGCGCCCGGTTTTCTCGGGCGTCACTCACGGTAGCGCTGATAGTCTTTTTTTTATCTCCTCTCCCGACGTCGAAGACACCTCGGCTTGGCTATCGAGGAAAACACAAAGTTCCTCGATTGACAGTTCACAAATTGAATATCGCGTTGAAATTACGTCTCCGAGCGTAAATCGTATTATACAATTAATTTTTTTTTTTTTACACGAGCATTCGCGAAACCGGCAGCCGAGGTAAAGGACGCGCTGCCGCTTCTGCGACTCCTCCTCATCAGCTGGGAGATATTGTATTTGACCCGGACGCCACCCTGTCTCGTAAATAGAATGGCCGAGGATAATGGAAAAAAAAAAGAAAAACTCCCACCGCAAAAGCCGAAACCTGCTGTCAGTCGTAGAAACGCGCCACGTCCTTCGGGGCGTTTCTTTTTTTTTCAAACGCGTTCGGAGATCCACGACTAATCGGCGACGGCGTTGCGAGTAGCAGGCGAACTGTGCTCGCCCCCGGGTCCACCGGACTGTCACTCAATTTCGCAACGCTTCGCACCCCGACGGGGACCCACGGAATATACATACAATAACGGTGTATCGGCTATATAATAAACCGAAAGCTTTGAGTCCCTCCTTGCCGCGTGGGACGAAACTGGATCGGGGGTTATGAATATCGCGGATAATAACGCATCTACGAGTCCCGGACGGGGCTTCGTGTATGAATTAATTTCGAACACATTCATTCGCCCCCCCCCCCCCCATGTCCCCGATGCACTCCCGCGTTCCCGCTTAGAGAATAAAATTCTACAACTGAACATTTTTTTTTCTTTCTAAAGCAGTACATTGACAAATACTGGCCAAACATTAAATTTGATGTGATGCAGACATCTTCGGGCTCCTAAAAATTGGGCTCGAAAAGAAAGTGATAAAACTGCTGTAAAAATAGATAATAAACATTTGTACACTTATTAAAAAAACACGGTTGAATCAACTAAGATTCGGGCAGGGACGTTCAACTAAATATTTTGTTGGTACAGCAAAAAAATTGGTTAGTTCAACAATTTATTGGGTGATTCCACCAAAATATTTTTAATTCATTAAAATATTTTGTTCGGCCAAGTAAATATTTATTTAAACGTTCCTGCCCGAATCTTAGTTGATTCAACCGTATTTTTTTATCAGTGTAATAATTGTTCTGTGTAATAATGTTCTAATAGTGTAATAATTGTTCAAACTGGGTTCTCTGAACCTGAACGAAAACCTGTGTTCGATAGCGTTTCATTCGAACAATTGAATGAAACACTTTGTCGATGAAACCGTTCGTTTTATTTAATTTTTATTACCCGAAGAAGCCCAGAATTTTGCCACAGTCTTCCCGAATCGATGCGTCATTCATTATCCTGTTACGAAACGCACACGCGCCGATAGTTGTAACTCGTTTCGTTGCGCAATACAGTTGGCGCGATCGATCCATCAATTATCCCGATAGTCGCAGGTATTGTTACATCTGGAGCGCTTCTCAGCAATTCCCAGCTACTCTATAATTTCACTGATAGCGGGACAAGTTTGCGATATAAATACAACCTTTGCTGAGTTATCCGTTTATGCTGCTCGTTATCGCCCGCGAGTTCGTAGAATCTTCCCGCCGGTTATGTATCCGCTTCTGCTTTAATGGGACAATTATACACAAATGTATATACGCATGCATACATAGTAGTGCGCATTACAAGTGGAACAAGTTACTTTTTGTATGGTATCTACAGTCTTTCACTTCAAATGACAACGAATGACTATAAACTACTTTATCCGCAAATACATTTATGTATTTGCGGATATACATATATCGTCTAAACGCCGCCAACATTCAGGAATCCATGTGGTCTTTATATATAGAAGTAGCAAACACTGTAAAAAAAATCTTATAAAATTTAATGCACCGGTCTGGAAGTTTTTATACAAAAACTGGTATATTAAATTTCATGTACAATTGTGATGAAAAATTAATGTTAGGTATACCATAAACCTTGGGAAACCTTCATTTTTAATAACATACTTATTATTTTTGTCGTAATATTTTTTATGATTGTGTTCGCATTGCCTTATGTTATTTTCACGGTTTTCATTTATGCTGGTTTTTGGATTACTTGCGATCAGTATTTTGTGGCACGGTGTTCTTATGGGGCTTAGGCCCTAGAACACGAAATAAACAAATCTATCTATCTATCTACTTTATTTTCAATGAAAAAGCATATTAATTTTTCATTACAATTGCCCTTTATATTGAATGTACCAGTTTTTGCATAAAAACTGCCAGTTCGCTGCATTAAATAAAAAAAAAATTGCGCAGTGTACACACGTACTATATGTATATACATGTATTCCCGAATGCTGGCGGGGTTTGTACGAGCGAGAGACGACTCTGTGCGGCCGATGGACGTTCAGCGGTGAAATCGTGAGGCGGCGAAGGTGTGCGAGCGAGGGTGGGCGGCGACCGAGAGAGAGCCACGGCGCGCGAGTTCCTCGACGGGCTCGTCCACTCGAGTCTCTCGACGACTCGAATCGCGCCTCGAGCCCGTGCACTGCCGCGGAAGGAGTGCCATACGGGGGGGTTTGGGAGGGAGGGGGGAGAAAAAAGGAGGAGAGAGAGCGAGGGAGTGAGAGAATGGTGCAAACCGCCGCGGACTCTCGAGCGAGACTCTCGTCGTTTGAATCGCGGGACCCCTGCTATTGCTTCTTCTGGCTGTTGGTGAGTGAAGCGCGGGCGTCACGACGACGTCGGGCGTCGCGGCTCGGGCCTCCGCCAATCCGTCCCTCAGCGGCCATGTTGCCCGTGTTCCCGGGGCGGAGCACCGGAGCTCACCTCTTATGTAGGTATATATGCTAACTAAACGTACGTGGCTGCGTGTGTGGATATCTCTATATACATATGTATGTGTATAGATGTATGTATATATTGGAACACTACGAATATATATAGGAAGAGTATATGTATAGGGAAAACGTCATTTTCCAATAATTTTTGGATGCCCGAATTCGCCCTATCGGATACATCAGGCTTTTCTGCCCAGTTTTGCCACCTTGTCCGATCCAAATATTATTGGAAAATTTAGTTTTTCCCGAAAACCCCGTTTTGCCCCGTTGCCCCATTTTGCCCAGCTCTCCCCTATACATATAGGAAAAGTACTTATGTATAGGAAGACTATGTATAAATGGATAGATTTATTTATTTCGTGTTCTGGGGCCTCAGCCCCCTAAGAACACCGTGCCCAGGTACACGGAAAAAATAGTTCTGTTTCTCTAACAAAATGTAGATTGTTACTAATTTATTGTTGTGGCAGCAAAAATATTTGGCAGCCACAGCATAATAATTTGCTTCCACAGCAAAATATTTTGATGTGCCTATGTTAAGCAGGTAAATGAGTTATGGTCACAAGATTCTTGCTGTCCCAACAATTTTTTTTTATCCGTGTACAAAAACATCTCATACGCGAACAAATCGCGCCAATCCGCATAAGCCAAAACAAAAACAAAAGACATTAAAAATACGATAACGAAAAACACACATATATATATAGGAAAACTATATATAGATATATAGATATATAGATATATATATAGGGAGACATATATATAAATATACACACGGACAAAGTGAGACCTGGCGACGCTGACATTCGTCTCCGTGCGTGACTTTGCGAGGTGCTTGTTCTTATTTTTTTTTTTTTAAGAAGACGTAGATAAGGAGGAGGCATGGCGCTTTTCCTCCCACTTGATCCTATGGGCACCAGTTTTTGTTGCCGATACTGCGGTAGAACGAGGGCCAGCAGGTTGGCCGTTGCACCTGCGAGGCGGAAGAAGAAGGAATCGAAGATATAGGTAGGGGTAAACGTGGGGAATATGGCTCACGCCTATTAGCACTTAAATCGATGATATATGGACCGGCCAATGTTCTCGGTTTCATCCTATGTGCCGGGAAGGTAAGCGAACTGTAGAAGTTAATTGATGATCGGGATGAGCGATAAACGGACGGGTTGGTTATAAATAGATTTTTCAATTACGTGTTAATATAGCTTCGATAATTATACACGTATGCAGCTCCTTGACTCGGGAGGAAGGTATAGTATATTTGAAAATAATTCGTGTTAGGAAAAAAGTATCGAAATATTTAGCAGTCTCATTTTCGAATTTAATCGTATGCCGATTGGCTGTGGACCGAAGCTAATCAGGAGGAAAGGCGGTCGAGCCAGAAACTCAAAAAATGACTTTCTTAATTTGTTTTTTGTTTAATTGCCCACTTGAGTTTCAGTGGAAGGTAAACAATTTGTTTTGGCTATTATTGCCTTAACTTATCGTTGAGTCCGCGAAGCGCGTTGTCTCTCCCTGTTGCACTTAAATAAGGAAAAAATAACCATTTTGCAACAGTTCGCTAATCAATCTGGAACTTCTGCAATTCACGTTTTTAGGACTGCTTCGCGCAGTCCCAGGTACAATTGATGGCAAGCAAAGAAAACACTTCTACTTAAGATCTGATCGAGCTTATTGAGCCCACGAAGCGCACTGTCGTTGCCAGTTATATTTCGACTTTTGATGTTTTCCCGCCTTGGTGGGCTTAAATAAGAAAAAGTTAACTGTTCTGCAATAGTCCGCTAATAAAGCTGGAAGTTCTGCAACCCAGGATTTTAGTACTTAGCTTCGCGCAGTCCCAACTACAATGTAATTGATGGCAAGCGAAAAAAACACTTCCACTTAAGAGCAGTTCCAACTGCAACCTAATTCATGACAAGCGAAAAAAACATTTCCACTTAAGATGCAATTGAGCCCGTGAAGAGCAGGCGCCAGCGAGATTTCCTCCGCCTGTTAGGCTTAAATAAGACAAAAATTGACAATTTTCCAGTGGTCCGGTAATCAAAGTAAAACTTCTGCAATTCAGGTTTTTAGGACTTTGCTTCGGGCAGTTCCAACTACAACGTAATTCATGACAAGCGAAAAAAACATTTCCACTTAAGATGCAATTGAGCCCGCGAAGAGCAGGCGCCAGCGAGATTTCCTCTGCCTGTTAGGCTTAAATAAGACAAAAATTTACAATTTTCCAGTGGTCCGGTAATCAAAGTAAAACTTCTGCAATCCGGGTTTTCAGGACTTTGCCTCGCAGTCCCAGTACAATGTAATTGATGGCAAGCGAAGAAACAACTTCCACTTAAGATGTAAGATTATTGCGCGCGGAATATTCCGTACTACAATATGAATCGTTATGCCACATACGTGGACGTCCTATTCTGATTTACGGTGTATAACTGCCACCGCTCGGACTCCTCGCTGCGTTGAATCTTCCGCGGCAAACTGCATTGGTCGCCCACAAGGTGTACACGCTGTTATAGGTAAGCATTCCTATGCGCGATTTTCGAAAGCTTTACGGCTCTACCTCGAGAGCCGAGAACTTACGTTTTACGATTACGGAAATAACACCCGCACGGCTTGCATGCGATCGCGCCTTTCCGCGTGTCCCCGATGCACTTACATCCGTCGTAATTTATAAAATTGTACTTCGAGCCTCTTCCTCGAGATCACCAGGTAGTACCCCCCTTTTATGCCGATGTTGCCACAAAGTTTACAGAATAATAAAGCTTTTTTACCCC
>JAPYZC010001702.1:0-24772 GCA_030522665.1 Ichneumoninae sp. A BG-2022a | reverse complement strand
GCACAATGACTGACGCCGCCTAAGTTCGAGAGAAAAAAGACAAAGATCACAAACACTTCTCGATGAGAAAAAAATCTGAAAAAATTCTAGCATATAAAATGTGCTGAAAACATTGTTTGTGCATAATAATAATTTTAGAATGTTCATAACAAATTACTGAAAAAAAAATTGTGCAACAAAGTACCCGGAAACCAAATTTTTTTTTATTACGAAAATGATTTGTTAATTTTTCTATATACGTATGAATTTTTTCAGAATTTTATCTAATACTTGAAAATTATGATTTTAAACAAATTTTAACATAAAGAAAACGAATAACATTTTGGGATCAATATTATGGACGAACAATCTTATCAGCATCTTCCATATGCTTGATTTTTTTCAGATTTTTATCCGAACGAGAAGTGTTTGTAATTCTCTTTTATTCCTCTCAAACTTAGGCGACGTCAGTCATTGCGCTAGAACTACCTTAAGGCTTCAGATGATCGTATTATTGGAGCGGTAAATATGGAAATGGATTGGAGGAGTGTATACGGATGATGGGAACTACGATTGTACGTATAGGGGTTGGTCAAGGTGGCTCGGAGCGTCCTGCGACGAGGCACCTCGATAAACCGTCTGTCTCTCTCTCTGTGTGCGACGTCGAATCAGCTGACCTTGCCAAAGTTTGTGTTTTGGCGTCACGAGCCGCAGAACCAAACCGACCGCTCGTGACGCGGAGGGTTGAAACATAAAGAACTCCCACTATATACTATATTCGGATAGTTTATCTCTCTGCCTACGCTTTGCACTGCGAGCGCTACGACAGCGCGAACCTCTTTTTCTCATCGTCCGCCCATCCGCACAGTCGCATCTTTCGCTATTAAATCCGAAGTATAAAAAAAGACAAAACGATTTTTTTTGTTGGCAACATTTACGAAGATCCCTGAAGAATTAACACGCAATTTTTTCTCTGCCTTAAAAGAAATTCGACAGCTTCCCTCGATAATGTTTTCCTTTTTTCGTATCGAGGAACGGATTTTAAATTAATAATGGGTGTTGGGGTAAAAATAATCAAACGCTGATTTTCTCGTGCCTAATTTACGAAAGACAGTCGCATCTTCCACGACTAAATCCGAAGTATTAGAAAAGAAAAATAAAGATTTTTGTTATTAAAGATTACGAAGATCTCTGAAGAATCGACACACAATTTTCCTCTGCCATAAATAAGATTCCACAACTTCCCTCGACAATTTTCGTTTTTGTTCATACATGGGGATGAATTTTAAATGCATAATGGCTGTTGGAGTAAAAAAATATACAACCCCAAATTTACCCGTGCCAACTTTACGAAAGACTCGACTGTACCGAAGCTTCATCATCGTTTATCTATCCGCACACTCGCGGTTTCCCCGATTAAATCCAAAGTACAAAAAAAAATAGAAACAATAAAATGATCTTCGCTCCAACAAATGACAAAGATGTCTGTGGAATCAACGCAGAATAATTTTTTCTCTTCTATAAAAACAAAATCTGCAACTACCCTCAACAATTTTATTTCTCTCATATCGAGGCCTGAAATTTGAAACAAAAAAATAAACACCCCAAATCTCGTGCGAAAAGTACGAAACCTTCGACTCTAGCGATGCTCCATCATCGTTTATCTATCCGCACACTCGCGTCTTCCACGATTAAATTCAAAGTACCAAAAAAAAAAAGATTAAAAAAATTAAATTCTTTACAAAAAACGACAAAGATCTCTGAAGAATCATCGCACAATAATTCCTTCTCTTCCCCAAAAACAAAGTCCACAACTACCCTCAACAATTTTACTTCTCATATCGAGGCCTGACATTTAAAACAAAAAAATAAACACCCCAAATCTTGTGCGAAAAGTACGAAAGCTTCGACTCTAGCGATGCTCCATCATCGGTTACACATATATACATCTATCTATACACCTCCCTCTATGCCCACCAATGGGCAAAAGGTCTTCTCGCTCGAGGCTGTCGGTGCGCCTGCGCGGAGCGTCCCTCTCGCTCGCGCCACCCCCTCGTCGCTGGGATGGGTGAGCCTGGCGAGGGGGCGCGCGCGCAACTACCCTCGTCCCGGTCCTCGCAAGGGTACATTATCCGGCTTGCACAGTCCGTTCGCGCAGCGTTTGCCATGCTGACGGGAGTCGGGCGTCGTCACGTATTGATTCACCCTATCATCCCTCCGGCGTAGCGCGCGCGCTATCACCGGAGCAGGAGGGAGAGCCAGTTCAGCTAGCGACTACCGAGAGGCGAGAAGACGAGAGAACGGCCGAGCAGTCGTTTCGGGGTTGTTCTCTTGCGGAGTCACGCGACGCCGCCCCGATAGCTCTTCGTTTCCATCCCCCTGCGAGACTCTCTCGTTACGCGTTTCTCCTCGCTCACCCACCGCGTCGGACTTCCGGTCCGCTTTCGTCCGAAAAATAAAAGAAAATAAAACCGTCACAAAAAAGAGGAATCCGAGGAAAGGAATTCGAAGGGAAAGTAAAGGGAATCGATTTTCTCGACGAATGTAAAAAAAAAAAAAACTGTGCATCACTCGAGGGTCTCCGAGTCGAACGCTTCAACGTGGACCGAGGATTCTTGTTAAATTCCTCCGAGGCAGTGATTTCCGGTTCGGGCGAAATATTCAATAAAAATTAAAAGTTGCCGCTATAATGTTTGGCCGATATGCGGATATCGACCTCAAAGAGTTCCCGTTAAATGAATGAATAAATAAAATTGATGAAAACAAACTAATACAACAATAAAATTAATTAAATTAATTAAATAAATAAAATTTAAAAAATTGATGGAATTAAAAAAAAAAAAATTAATTTAAAAAATCAGCTTAACCAAATTCCCTCCGAGTTCTGATGGAATCGTTATCGTTTGCGGAAAGGGGAACAATCTCACGGGCTCATTGTCCCCGGGACAAAAATATCCGCACGGTCCGTGAAAAATTGAGAGCGTCCTGTAATCCCTCGATTCGCCGTCATCGCCAGGGAGTCTCGCGTCGCGTATCGCCACCAGCGAGATTTTCTTCGTAGGATCGTGCGGTAGTTTTATCCGCGAAAAACTCCTCGGGCGAATCGACAGAAATTTTTTAAAAAATTTTTTGAATTTACTTTTTGCTTTCAGTGCATCGCTCCGGAACACTCATTGATGGTGAAAGCCGCGTAGTGGTCAAAGCCCTCGCACGCCATATCCTTTGTGCGCGCACCGAATGAACTATCTATCCGCCTGCCTATACATATATACACACACATATATGTGTACGAAAATCCCCAATTAATTAACGCGCCCCGATCCGGCAAACAGCGCAATTTTGTCGATCGAAACTATCGAAGTGAATCGCTGGAGGATTTCCTGAGACGAGATATTCGTTGTTGTCAGGCGGCGTCTCTGAGCCCTAATTAGGGCATTCACTCGACGAGCCCGCACACTCTCCGGAGCCCAAAGTGTGCTACGATCGATATACATATACGCTATATACATATGTGCATATATTTGCATTTATTTTTATTTTTTTTCGATACCGATCGAGAAATTGCACAATCGGCTCGAATCTCGTTCGGTGGCCGATGAGAAACACCTGATCGAGGAGCGATTCGCCAGTCGCGCCGAACATATGATCGGCGAGTCCGCTCGAAGATCGGTCAGCGTCGCCTCGCGTAACTCGCAGCGATCGGAAGCTTCCGAGTCGATCGAGTCGACTCCGAGCCGATCGGCCGATCGACGGTAATCATGCGGCTCGAGCGGACCTCACCGGTCCAGAGTGCTCGCTCCAATTCCCGAAAGCTCTGCTCGCACTATGACGGAGAGAGCGAAACGAGCTTGTAGATAGCGGATTGTTTTTTCTTTTTTTTCTCTTCGATTTTTTTTCTTTTTTTTTTTTTAAAGTGGATAAATACGCTCGAGACATTTCGATCGTTTATCAGAAGTTGTATCGAAGGGTGCGCCAGAGAAGCTCCAAACTGGCGGCCTCCAAGGTTGCAGCAGTGACCTCCTGCAAGATGGTCACGCGCGGCCTTCTACGGGTAATTAAAATGATAAATATAAAAACATTTTATTACCTGTTTTCCTCGGGAATTTTTTTACATTTTTTTTTATTGATGAATTTTTTTTTATTGATGCGCGGTGCAATCATATAAAAAAACATAAAAACAATTTATTACCTGTTTTCCTCGGGAATTTTTTAACATTTTTTTTTTTTATTGATGCGCGGTGCAACGCGCCCGTTATTAATCGACGCCCCGAGCCGAACGGCGCTGCGACAGGATTTTGCTATTTCACTCCGGGGGGAGGGGGGGGGGGGTCGATGAGTTTATTTCAAACGAGCCCTCCGGACGATTTCTATTTTCGGTCCCGAACAACCGAATTTCGCGTTTTCGCGTGACCCCGGGTAGATCGAAGTTTGATTGCTCCTGCTCGATGAATTCCATTTAACAGTCGGCCGGTCACCTCCGCCATACTCCGTGTGCCTCACTATAATCGATTCGTCAATTTAAGGGACAGCCCACTTGTTGAGCTGCGCTTTCGCGCGAGATAATTGCACTGCAATTTATTTATCATCGGCGTACGGCTCGATGCACCGATGCCTTGTTGATACACAGCCATTATACAGCGATTTTTATATATATATATATATATATGTATATATATTTTAATAGTGACCATTTTTTTTACCGTACCTAGTTTATATCTATTGATTGATTGATTAATTTTTTTTTCATGGTGGAAGGAGAATATATTTAAAGAAGATTTAGTAAATTCAATTTTATTCAATTTTACTGCTTTCATCACTCGGCGGAAACTATTTTTTTTCTTTGGAAGTTCCTCTGCGGTGAACCCGATTTTAACTTGTCATGTTTCTTAACAGATTATATATAAGGTGATACTTGACGAGGGGAAAAGGAATCGGTAAAATGGAGGCCATTTGAAAAAAGTGCATTTTTACCAATTTTTTCAATACTGAATAATTTTTTATTATTTTTTTATATGACATCGTCAAGGACTAAATAATATGTTGAAGTATGAATTTTCACAAAAATGCATCAACCCATTTTTGAGATATCAGCGATGCCGATATAGAAAATCACATTTTCAGAAAACACTTCGCCACTTTCCATATAATGGATTTCCACCAACTTTCGTAATTCGTTGCATTTCCACATAGAAATTTGACCTCATTTTCTTGATACGATAAATTATTTTCAAAAAATCAAAATCTTACAGAGGCGTAAGTCTTAATACAGGAACAACAATCTTGCCACACCGGCAATTTTTTTTCGTTGTTGCCGTAGCAACGAATCATCAGTAATTCAGTCATTTTATTTCGGGGTAAAAAGAAATTTCTTAGTGTAATCAACACAGTTCAGCAAAAAAATAAAATAAGTCAGTTATCTATTGGAATCGAGAATAGCGATTTAATCGTTCATCCGATCTGGACTCTCGTCGCTGATAATGGAAATACCTTAGTTTCAGGACGCACGTACACTGCATGAAGTTTCCAGTGTACTTAAGCGAATCGTAAGAGAATTCGTGTTATTGGCTCGTTAAACATTTCAGATAAGATCGCGTGTAACTGGCGTAAAATAACAATTTCGTCTTGTGCCGGAGGCGCGCGAATTTGATAAGCAACGTGCGAAAGCGTGTAACGAGCCAACAGAGAGATTATCGACTCTGTGCTATTTTTAGTGCGATTTGCAAATGCCAAAGAATTATATTTATATTTATAAATACATAAATAAAACAATTAATTGTGAAATCTTGATTTTTTCTGTTTCCGTTTAGACCGGGGATGGCGTCGGAGTATCAAGCAGCGGCGGTCGACTGTCGTCGAGAAGCCGCACCTCCGAGGAGCCTCACATCGGCAAATACAAATTGCTGAAGACAATTGGCAAAGGCAACTTTGCCAAGGTAAAGCTCGCCAAGCATGTACCGACGGGCAAGGAAGTGGCTATCAAGATCATTGACAAGACCCAGCTGAATCCTGGCAGCCTTCAAAAGGTATTCGGCTTCGTTCGATAATCGCTTAGAATACTTTTTTTTTTATTAAATAAGAATGACGCGGCAGTAGATTAAATTTTATAACGACCCTTATCATATCTGCATGAGGCTAAATTTCATCAAGTTAAAACGGCTGTCTTTTGCATCGCACAAACTTCAGTTCTTCCCCCTAAAGCCTTGCATTGATAGAGTCTTGCCAAAAAGGAAATTTGATGTCATGCAGATGTCTTCAGAGCCTCCTTTTTTATTATAAGACCTAGATGAATCCTGGCAGCCTACAAAAGGTATTAGTTTCGTTCAATATCGCTGGAAATATTTTTTTTTATTAAATAAAATTATCTTGTCGGTAGATTAAATTTTCTAATGATATTTATCATATCTGAAAGAGACGAAATTTCATCCAATTATAATGGTTGTTTTGCTTCGCACAAACTTCGCTTCTTCCTCCTAAAGCTGTGCATTGAAAGAAACTTGCGAGACACGAAATTTGTTGTCATGCAGATATCTTCAGGGTCATTTTTTTATCATTGACAAGACCCAGCTGAATCCTGGCAGCCTTCAAAAGGTCTTCAGCTTCGTTCGATAATCGATAGGGATATTTAAAAAAAATTAAATATGAATAACTTGTCGATAGATTAAATTTTCTAATGACCCTCATCATATCTGCACGAGACTAAGTTTCATCAAGTAGAAACGGCTTGGTTCTGCCATCGAACAAACTTAGCTCGGGGAAGTTCACTTGGAGAAGAAAATTCTACAAGTGAACTTTTTTTTTCTCCTAAAGCCGTGCGTCGATAAAGACTTGGCCAAAGATGAAATTCTATGTCTGGCAGATATCTTCAGAGTCATATTTTATAACGACCCTTATTAATATTTTTTTTCTTTCTTTTTGCAGCTGTTCCGCGAAGTGAGGATAATGAAGATGCTCGACCATCCGAATATAGTAAAACTGTTCCAAGTGATCGAGACTGAAAAGACATTGTACCTGGTGATGGAGTATGCTAGCGGTGGAGAAGTATTCGACTATCTAGTATTGCACGGTAGAATGAAGGAGAAAGAGGCGAGAGCCAAATTCAGGCAAATCGTCTCGGCCGTGCAATACTGTCACCAAAAGAAAATCATACACAGGGATTTGAAAGCGGAGAACTTGTTGCTCGACAGCGAAATGAATATTAAGATTGCTGACTTTGGATTCAGCAATGAATTCACGCCAGGCAACAAATTGGATACATTTTGCGGTTCGCCTCCCTACGCGGCCCCCGAATTGTTTCAAGGTAATCGGCCCTACTTCTGCCCGACACAATTTTTTGTTTGACAATAGTATTAACCCTTCACGTACGGGATCCTTGTTTAATGAGGACCAAGAATTTGCCGAGACGCAAAATTCGAGCGATCCGAATAACAAGTTGATGTGCTAAAAAAATCTAAAAATTCACAGACGTACCTTGAAGTATTGTTTTTTTTTATAAGGGAGAAGAAAATTTATTACGCACATCCTTATCAAATTTGTGCTTAAAAGGTCGCTCTCGGCAAAAAGTCCCCGTACTTGAAGGGTTAATCAATTATGATTTATCAATACTAATTACGATTGTTTTTTTTTTTGTTCGTCATCCCAACAGGAAAAAAATACGATGGGCCCGAGGTAGACGTCTGGTCGTTGGGTGTAATCCTCTACACGTTAGTGTCGGGTTCGCTGCCATTCGACGGTTCGACCCTTAGAGAACTGAGGGAGAGGGTTCTGAGAGGGAAATATCGTATCCCTTTTTACATGTCTACCGACTGTGAAAATCTGTTGAAAAAGTTTTTGGTGCTCAATCCGACGAAGCGGGCCTCATTAGAGGTACGTGGTGATAAGGTTCGAATAACACTTTGTCTCAGCACTTGCAATTCAGTAGGAAAATTCACTGATTTATCATTCAGTAACAGTTTTTAAAAAATGTTTGTAATTGTATCTTAAATATTAAAGCCATTTTCCCGAAATTTCGCGAAAAGTAGCTTACGAGCATGTGTTGTAGAAACTGAGTTGTTTTAACGAGGACGAACGAATAATGCTGGCGCTAATTGATTTATTATTTTCGATCGTAGAATATAATGAAGGACAAGTGGATGAACATGGGCTACGAGGATGATGAATTGAAACCGTACTTAGAACCCGAACCCGATTACAAAGATCACAAGAGGATAGGTGAGTCTGCCAGTATGTACATAACAATTTTTTCTCTTACCTAATTGTAATTAATCGACTTATTAACCAATTAATGTTTATTGGACACTCTAGCTTATTGACGTTCCGATGTTTATTCATTTCTTTTGTGTTTTTCATAATAACTAAAGGGATCGCCCGATTTATTTCTACACATAGAAGATTCGTCTCAAGTAAGAGTGTTCAAGTTGTGTTCACTTATCTTTACGACAATTGGACACGGCGACGTTAATTATAGCATTGGCAGAGTTCGAGTGTTATCGATTAAAATATTTCAAAAAAAATTCATTTTATTCAAGATCGCGTGATAGAACGGACGATCTGTGCTCGCGTTAATTTACATCGCCTCGACTCCAACTCTCGCGTTGCTCTAGTTTATAGTACATGTGTATATTCGCATGAGTATCTGAATGTGGTACGAGAATTTAGTATTCGAGATTAAATTTTACATATAAATAATCTAAATCCCAACAAAATTCATTGAGTTCATTCATCAGAGGAGAGCGAAGCGCCGTGAGAAAATCAAAATATTTAAAAAAACTGGAATTATGACGATATTATTTCGATTGGATGTGACTATGCCTCCGGCCCGCTGTGTGTTACAGAGGCGTTAGCTAGCATGGGATACACGCGAAGTGAAATTGAAGATTCACTGGGACAGGCAAAATACGACGACGTCTTTGCCACGTATCTGCTGCTCGGCAGAAAGACTACGGACGTGAGTATTGACGATCTTTGCTGGGCGGTGAAAAAAAAAATGAAAGATAATGACAGGAAAGATTTTGCGCGAAATGAGCCTAACGATAATTTCGTCTCGTTCAACAGCCCGAAAGTGATGGCTCGCGGTCGGGCAGTTCGCTGTCACTGCGCAACATTCCGCCGCAAGTTGGTTCCGGCGGTGGGGGAGGCAGCGGCGGCGGCACAGGAGGAGCTGTTCAAAGTCCATCGCACAGAGGTGTTCATCGGAGTATTTCTGCAAGCAATCCCAAACCTAGTAGACGAGCTTCCTCTGGTGGTGAAACTCTTCGTAAGTCCCTGCAACCGACTAAAATATTAATAACGCACCGGGTTGCCGCTAATATTGTAAATAAAACGACTATGAGAAAAAAAAATCACAAAGACGACGATAAAAAAGTCGTGGCACATCGTATACCCAGCAGTGAATACGACGAAGCTAAGAAAGTTGTTCGTACTGTAATTTTTACCCTGTCGATCGACATTTGCATTCATCATCATCGTATCTTTGATTTATTATCAATTTCACCCAAAAAAAGCAAAGAACGAAAAGCAAAAGTTAACATTACAGAACCGTCATTGATAACATAAAAATTGTCTCAACTAATCCAATTGTCCCATGCTTGATTCTGTCGCGCGGATTCTCCGACGATAGGGGGAGCTCCGAGTCCAGGTAATGCAACGAACCACAATCACGCGACGGCCGTTACCGGGGGTACAGTCACTGGAAGTGGCGGTAGTAATTTCAAAAGGCAAAACACCGTGGACGCCGCTACGATTAAAGAAAATAGTGCCCGTGTCTCGGCCACGAGACCATCAGCACCAAAAAATAGTCCGGGGCAACTCGATACCAGTGAGTTTTCTTTGCTCTCAGCTTATCTCGGATGAGAGGTCAATCTCCGACGATATACATATTTATATACACACATATATATATTCACATATATTTATTATTTGTCTGTCGAAGCTTTAAAGACTTCGTGTTTTATTTAGAAACGTTCACGTTTTTGAACACACGCTTACGTTTTGTATTGAACAAACACAAGCAAACGAGTGTCTTAAGCACGGGACAAGTGCTCGACGATCCACGCTCCAAGTGTTCCGTACCATTTTGTCCGAGTAATTATGCTTTCGTCATAGTGTCACATTCGTTTCATTCTTTATGTCATACGCTCAGCGTTTTTTCCCTGATTATCCTTGTCTCTTAAAAAAAAAGTCCTACGATTCCTGTTTGCCTCCTGGCAATATTTGTCGTTGCTTTCTCTCGTAACGTCCCTGTCTTTGAGTTATTATCAAAAGTACGTTGCTTTGTTTTGTGTTGAACCACATCTAATGAGGCTTGCAGTGACAATGTTCATTCTAGGCGTGGGTACAAGTCCTGGAGGAAAAGGAAGAGTCGGAAAGAGCAACACGATTAACGCGGGTGTCGGTGCCGTAAGAACGCTGACATCCCCAGCCCCCGGCTCCGTCGGTCGTCGCAGCACGATATCCTACGAAGGAACGGCCAAGACGGCCTCGTCGTCGACGGAAAGAACAAACGACGTGCCCAGGTACGAATTTATTCGTCATCGTCGAATTAACAAAAATATCCAACGGAAAATTCCGCCGAAAATATCTCAAAATCACATCACGAATAATTGGTCGTCGAATAATAACACTAACCTGATAGACACATGTTTTTTATTTTATTTGAGCACAGAACGATTTTTTTGCGGTGTTGACAAAAACTGTTCACTAATATTAGGAAACTTAGCTCGAGTTCGTTTTGTTTTAAGGTTCCGTAGACTAAAATACATTGAGTGTGATATATGAAAACATATCTACGAAATTTTCATACAAAAAAAAAAAGAATCCAATAGGAGAGATTATTTATTTGTTGCATTGCTCTAGCATGCTGGCTGCTGCCTGCGAATTCATATTTCACGATATAGTCTATACGTATTATATAAAACTATCAATACATCATCTATAGAATCATCGACAAATGTTAATACGAACAATACAAAATAAGTCTGTAAAACATGTACAGATGCTTGCAGTACTCACGAGTAACCACCAGTTGCATCGATACAACTTACTCTGTTATTTTTTTTTTATATTCGAGCACTCATGTGTATAGGACACTTTCATTATCTCATTTACGTCATCATGCATACTTCATTCCATCGTCGTTTTGTTGCGCGTCATACATACACCGCGAATGTTAAAAAAATTCTGTAAGAAAAAAAAATACTGGGACATCCACTTTTCTGTAATCCCAATTAGCGGCCATCGGGAATGCCCGGACCCGAATATTTATGAAAAATGAAAATTTAGGATGTAGGAAGTTTTAGAGATCGGGGGGTATGCTGTTTCTGACTAGTTTTGTGCGCAGCTTGGGCGAGGGCACTAGGCCGACACGGGGTCATACCAAGTCTGCGAGCATCAGTGCAGGTCACCGCTCCTCAAGTGGCGTACCTTCCAGCGACCACTCGCTACTGGACACTCAACCACGCAACGTTCACAACTCCCTACTCGCCACAGCTGACCCTCTTAGACAGAGGTACAGGTCCCCGTTATCCTCGTCAATTTAATATTTTTTTATTTTTTATTTTATTTTTTTCTAATTTCTCGATCGATATTACCTACAATATATTTCTCCTTTCGTAAATTTATCTCTGATCCCTTTTGCTACTCGGCCACTAACTCTCTTGGGGTACTTTCGGATTTTTTCCTCCCACCGCCCGCGTCGAACAGTGACGATTGTCCGTTAGATTGGCTTAAGGGGTTCGATCGACTTACACACTCGATATATTGTCGCTTACCTGTCTACGCTCGATGAATTTATCGTCGTCAACGTCGAGAGAACTCTAGGATAGTTTCTGGTCATCATCGTAGTTTCGACTGATTTCTTATTTTTTTTTGCATGACATTTTTTTTGTTCTTCCCTTCGTTGGTTATTATATCGATCGTACAATGCAGAGTTAAAAAAAAATTATACATGGCTTCGAATATATATTTTTTCCACTTGGGTAAGCTTCATATAAAAATAAACACTACTCGTAGGGACGCAAGTTTACACGAGTCATTTGCCCATTTCATTTTCAACAAATCGCGGCAGGAAGTTCATAGTCATCAATTCATCATTGAGTTTCCGTGTTCATCCGCATGCTCTCTATCTATCTCTCACGCGCCACGTCGGCTTCGGTAGCTTTGCATTCTCGTAGATATTATAGTTTTGCTTAAATTGTACAAAAAAAAAAATGAGTGGCTAAAAATGCAAATCTGCTCTTACTAATATAACGCAACTTTTGTGATTGTTTAATAATGCTAACGAATTAACCGCTGCAGATGCGTTCCGATTTTTAGTTCATAGAATGTTTGATACGTAGATCTTTGAAGATATAGAGATTGTACGACACGAAGTTTATTCGACGTTTACCTAGAGAGCTTAAAAAAAAGAGAGGCTCGTACTGCAATACGATTAAATTTTTTTAAGGATAGTTTAATAGCTGAATTTTCATTTTTTTTCATAAGCTTGGGCGTATCGCCGAGCAATAGATTGGCAACACCGACGACAGCAGCATTTCCCAGGAATGTTCCAAGCCGTAGTACGTTCCACTCTGGTCAAAACCGGCCACAGCGAAACCATACTCAGGTTCGTTAAATGTTCCTCGCATCCTCGATCTCGAACGAGCATAAAAGGAGGAATTCACTATACTGTCGATCAAATTCTACAAAAAAAAAAATGTATTACATTCCTATCCGTCTTCTCTATCTTTATTGCAGAAACGTCAGTTGTCTCAATTACGTTTCACATTTTTTTCTCCTCTTATTCTCTCGAATCCAAAACGCTTCATCCGTTTCCTAGTTGAACTGAACCGTTTGAAAATTGCAGGGTCACACACATACGCAGGACACGAACGCGATAAGCCCGTTAGCCAGGCCATCGTTTTTCTCCAAACTGTCATCGAGGTTCTCCAAACGGTGAGTCATTGACAATACTTTTAAAAACATTATTTAAAGAAACAAAAAAATAATCGTATTACTGATATTTATTATAAAAGATAACCGTACATATTCGGCATGCTACTAAATGTTACCGTCATAGAATCGTCATAATCGTGTTCTTGACTGTAAAAACCCATCCAAATTGTGTTCCGTGAAAAATCAGCGTACAAATTGCTTTCAATTGTGTTTGTAAACCACCTTTTAAATTCCAAAAAAAAAAAAAAAAAAAACACCAATCGGCTTCAAGCTAAAATTGCTCCATATCCGTACGTTGTCATTATCCCCCAATTGAACCGTAGACCCGGCTTAATAATTACTGCATAGCAGCCCTGCATGAGAAGTGTCCCGGATCTGAGACGATTCGTCACTCAATTTGCCCGATTGACAAAGTTACGAAACGATTTTATTGAATCGAATAAACAAATTGAAGTAACGAATTAACAAGCCCGCTACAAAAGTGAAACTTTCCCCCTCTCCTGAGTATGAATGTGGTTTACGGAGAGCTTTAAAAGAAAGGAAACGGGATGCTTTACCGTGGGCACGGTAATGCGATTTGTTGCATGGGCAAAGGGTGTTGAATAACAATTTTTTGTAACGCACTTTCATTAACGTTAATACCATTCGTCATCGTGTTCGATGACTTGTTACCTATCGTTGTTTTGCATGCCATACGATGTTTCTGTTTTTTTTAAGGATGCACAATGACTATGTAATTCTGGAAGTCCTTATACTGATACGATGCCTAAATTAAGATAAACAGTGTTTTATTATATTCGCTGTTGAAACCCGATGAGCTAGCAGCGACCATTATCAGTGAAAGCCATTATCATAATATATATATATTTATATGTAGCTTATTGTATGAAATATTTGCAATTTCATAGATTTATTTTTCTCAATTTGATTAAAAACAAAAACAAACAAGCAAACAAAAATATCTATACAAAACTCTTCAAAACGTATCGCGCACGTCTATATATTCGTCCATCTTCTCTATTTGTCCTACAGTTATATCTACTTGAAGGCGTCTATTAGAGCCCCTTTTTACATTTAAAAAAAATAAAAAACTATAGTTTGAAGCATCTTTTAGGCTATATATTTTCGTAATCGATGGTAATCGTTAAATATCGCCTCAACGACGATACGGATACGTCGAACATTAAAATTCCAATAAATTGATTTTATTTGCTCGGAACGATTGACGAATCGTTCGCCGTCAAAGTTCATTACACTTTAGACAGTATAACGATTATTACATCGAGAGAAGAAAAAAAAAAACAACAAAAAAAGAAGCTCAGTCCACCTCGCATACTCATTGTGCATCCCTTCTTTGAACTTGATTATATAGCGAGGCGTTATTCTTGAATTTGTGATTTGTATGGGACGTAGCCTATTGTTGCATACTCAAAAAATATGTGGTGATGGCATGTGCTATGCTGCCCACACATTTTCGTACACTCGGGGGCGCTCGAATTGATGTTGCGAGGCCACAGAATAACGAGAGTCATCAGTTCAGCTGCGGGGGCGCAATTGTCTTTCATGAAATGGTCACTGTACTCTCATCAGTTAATAAAACAAGAGAAGAAAAAAAACACATAAAAAAGAAACAACAAGCAATAGTACAAAAGCAGTGTCTATCGGTCAGACTGCCTACAGCATAGCCATTGATGCATCACTCAATTTTATTTTTTCTATTTATTTTTTTTACTTTTTTTTTATCGAATTGAACGTGTTTTTTTGAGTAACTTAAATCGGTACCATTTACTATGCTGCAGGACTTGAACCAAGTAGATTGGCTTCGTCTCAAGTTCCACGATGGCCCAAGGCCATAGAGACGCGAGTCGCGGTAAACAACTACATGATGCGCGCTGGCTAGTGGGAGCGTTAACGCAGCTAGCCCAACACACACCTAGAAACACTTGAAATGAAAAAAAAAAAAATAAAAAATAAAAAAAAGAACGCAATAATGATGATGATGATTAAAAACAAAACGATAAAGACTCCAAGAATAAAACGATTACTGTGTGTTACAGCCGACGCTCAATGGATAATGTGATGCATAGAAAACGAAAAAAAAAAACAATTTTGGCTCCGTTATTCTGTGGTGCGAGTGGTTGAGAGTAGAGACTTCTTATTTCTTTTTTTTTTATGAACTTTTGTATGTTGAGTTATGAGAGTTACGAGGCATATATGTATTATACATATGCGGTTTAACTGATATATATGATTGTAACTATTAAAATTAATGTCTTCCTGATAATGATGTACAGGAGGGTTCGCCTTACGCACTTAGATAATAGCACACTGAATTCTGTGCCTTTTCCCCGCCCCAATTCTGCCTGCCAGTTTTCCAACTTTTGCGCTTCGAATTTATCTCACACACATCTCTGCGCGACTAGCGAAAAAAAATATCCCTCCTCTCTCCCCAATCTGCCTCATATTTTTGTATCCCTTTCACTGTCGAGCGATCGCATAGACGAGAAAAAAAAATAATATCTCCCTTATAGATTATTAGCCGTACTTGATAATTATTGGATGCGGAATCCCGTTGGCTTGATCGTTTAGGAGCTCCCTCGTACGTCCTTTTACGAAACGTCGCTCGCGCCCGCTTGTTTTTCCCCATGCGTTTTTAGACGGCTTGCGAGAATAAATATTTCCGATAAGCAGGCTAATACGGTAATAGTGTCATGGATAAGGACACAAAGTGAATCGCAGTGCTCGTGTAATTCAGGCTAGATTAATCAAGTTTTTCACTAAAACGTAGGAGAATTATTAAAAAATATTAAACAAAATTTAGGGGCATATTTTTTTAGACAAGAAAAGCCTGGTCTTTGATGAAACACTATCGTCTTGGATGACGGATTACAAAAAAATAAAAAATAAAGCTAAAGCATTGAAACGCTGAAAACACAAAAAAAATAAATTATTTTTGCAACGCGATCTCAGTCTGTCTGATCATTGTATTGTGACGAATTAATTAATTCGTAGCAAAATTGTGCTTGTTCTCAATAACATCGAAGCCGCATCTGTCTCGGTCGATTAGTGTACATTGAATTAAAAAAAAAGAAACCCTGTTAGATAAAAAAAGTATTAAAGAACAGTCGAATAAAACATTGAACAAAAATAAAACACAATAATCCGTACATTGACAGGTTTTCTAAGTGAAAGGTGACGCGTCGCCTTGCGTTTACCCAAGACGAAATGAGACCGATCGACAAACTGGATTTCTTACGCAACGGCGAACTTGCCAAAGTGGCTGCATATAAAACCAGATCTAAGCTAAACCGTCAGACACACATTTATAAATGAGAATATCATTTTCTCTCCCTCTCTCTCTCTCTCTCTCTCTTGTCTTTTTGTTTTCTCTCTCTCTCTGTCTCTTCGCATTCATATAGAATTTAATTAAATTGAGCGTGCACCCAACTGGACGCCAAGTAATATGTATTAGTTGAAAAGAGAAACGGGGATGTTGATATTCGTATAAACGCTATAGCGCTCATTAAAGTTTAACGAGCAGGTTACGTAATTAGTAATGAACTTTCACGTCCATCTCCACACAATCTTTATGAAATCGTGTTTAATTTCTCATCGTTTATTTTCTTCCCTGCTACTTGCAATCGATAAGGCTTTTCCGAAATTGTCTGTGATCCGAATATTTCTTCATTACAGTATCTGTCTATATTTTTCCGCATTTGCCAACTTGAAAATACAACGGAAAAAAAAACCTCTCGACAATATTCAACTCTGCTGCGTCCAATTGTAATGTCTGATTCCAACTTCGATTACTTCTAGCGTAAAAAACCTATCTTTACGGTGATGTTTAATGGTCTACGTGTAGCTTTATTTAAAAAAAAGGACATTCACGCTGTTTTTCATTTTGTTGCTTGTTTCTCGATAACGAAATGTTAAAACGCAATGAGGGAGATTTGTATAAACGATTCGAACATCCGTATAAGATCACTTGGGACGCCAACAATTATCTTCTCTATTGCACTAAAACTGTGTTTTTCATTATTTTCTATTATATCCATAAGAGATTGTATAGGTCTATGATTAGGGGGACATGAGGTTGAGATACACTGAGTTTCGCTGTTTCATTCCAACAATCCACAACTTTTTACGCTCTTCGCGCTCAATAAACCGCTGCCTAGTTTTGGCTTTAAATAAAATAAAAAAAAAAGATGAATCGCCCGGACTGAAACTCACGGCATATCAATTATGAAGAAAAATTCTCAGGTTCTCATAGAACGCGCAACGTGTTTTAGCTGTTTGTTTCTCGTTATTACGAATAAATGCAAATTATATTAGCAAAGGTATGGGCAGGAGAAGACGCAAGTGCAGAAGATGAGGGATTTTATAATGAGATGGCGAATAAATCTCACTGTACATCGTTTTCATATCCTTGTTTATAAAGTAGCGACAAAGATGAAAAATTAAGAAACAAAAGAAGAAAAAAACGGTACGATAGTCGGCTGCTCGTTTGCGAATGAATTAAATGCAAAATGGGCGCCGACAGTAAAAAAGAAAAAAGATAAAATAAATAAATAAAAAAACGTCCGTCACTGTTACTCGAGCAACGGACGTTTAGCTATTCAGACATATGCTTCGTTTCACTAGGAGCTTCTTTAACAAACAAAAATAACAAAAAAAACCAAAAAATTTTTTTAAAATAAAAAAAAAAAAAAAAAAAAAAAAAACACCGGTATAGCATGGATCCATCAAACCGCTGGTCATGTTAAATGTAATCAAATGCATGAATGATTGTAGAAAGAAATGAAAAGAAGAAGGAAAAAAGAAGAAAAAAAAAATACACAAATTTGTAAACCGATGATAGAGAAGCCTAAGGCCATCCGGTAGATCGATGTGCGTAACAGTGAGATATGGAGAGAAAGAGATATTGAATAATTAGAACAATATATAGATATATTACAAATAATGAATAGAACACATTTATATTAATGATATATAAATATGAACATTAATATCCCTGTATAGAGTGTTAATGTTTGCTGCGCTCCAGCTGTGTGCCCGTCCAAGCTTTCGGTAAATTACAATTGATCCGTACGATTTGTTTCGAGTCAAGGTTTCGTAGTTCGAAAGGAAGAAAAAAAGAAAATAAAGAAAAAAAAAAATTGCTACATCGATGAACTTTTACGTTTGCAAAAGAATATCTGACACCGACAAATGAACTTGTGTCTCATCGTATGGAGGGCAGTAAATAACTAACAGTACTGCAGGATAGAATTATTATTTAATACTTTTAAGAAGCAATAATAGTAATAATTTCATATTAATAAATATTTTAAAACTGTCTTGTACATGTTGTACCGATTTATTTCCGGAAACCTATATTTAGAAGCGAAGGGTCCGTGTTCACAATTTTACTCGATACATAAAATATGCTATTTTCGTGTCTGTTAATGCATGTATCTTTGTTTTTGCAATGGCGATGTCTAAAAATAGCTTTTATTTTTCTATAACAGGCTCGTGTTTATATTCCGTAAGTGAATTAGGAAAGGATCGGGCGTCTGCGACGAATCTTGTAAAGACCGCAAGAAAAAAAAAAAAGAAAAAAAAAACAGACGAAACGAAAACGTACACATTCGCAGTCACACGATGGCGTTAATTACTGCTCAATCGCTTTCGGTGCCCTTGCACATCTCCGTGAGTGACGATAAAACAATTATTGTAACCGTTTAATTGCGCTCATTGTCAATTAATCGATTAATTATCACAACGCAAAGCTATCTACGTTTAAAAAAAAAAAAAAAGAAATGAAAAAAGAAAAAAAAAAAAAAAAAAAAAAAAAAAAAAAAAAACGAAAAAACAAAAAGAAAAAAAAATGAAACCCAGAATTTCTGTCTTAGCTGAACTCTCATTCATTTATCGAGTTTAGCTGTTTGTTAGCAATTGCCTTTGTTTTGTTATTTCAGCCCCATGGACCCCTCCGTACCTCCCAAGCACCCAGTAGTGAGGTACGTTGCTTCATACCATTATACCACCGATCCATTATTTTTCATTATCAATAATTCGCCGATGCAAAAGTGACCGTTCATTTCGTTCAATTGTGCGATCATTCGTGCGTCTTTCTTTATTCATTTAATTTAATTTATTTATTTTTACTTTGCGATACAATCGCTACGAGCAAGCTATCGCATGCTCAGTGCCAGGCTCGCAAAGGGTATCAATTTTATCTTGTTCATCGATTCACCGTAGGGATCTCCGATCCGTATGGAAAAAAAAAATAATAATGCCAAAGCTCAGTGAACGACAATTCACTTGCCGCGAATCGGCTAATCATCGAATAACGATAACTGTTATCTTAATGTTCTCATACGCACGTTTCGGAATGCAATATATATATATATATATAAATATATCATGCACCATGACTCGTCGATCGATAACATTGTAACTCTATCACTAGGAGTCGTTTTCATTTGTTGATAAATGTCCCGTTAAGGTCATGACATCGAATATACACATTTACATTTGTTTATAAAAAAATACATATAAATGATATCGATATCCTCGAATCGATTAGTTCTGCATGCATAGCATGTATATTTGCGATAAGAGCGCATAAACTTTGATATCATTTTGCGGATAATTTTATTGAGATACATACATTATACATAATCCAATGTCTTAGCGCTACCGATGCGAAGACTCGATTGTCGCGATTTTTTTCTGTCTTGACGAAGAGCAGACTTAAGATATTTTTTTGTTACAGTGGTGCGACCACTAACGACGAACAGGTAAAGCCCCGTAGCTTGCGCTTTACTTGGAGCATGAGGACTACGAGCAGTCGAGACCCCAACGAGATAATGTCTGAAATTCGGAAGGTACGATATTTACACTATTAATACTATATTACGGTAGCACTTGCGGACAGTCTGACTCAACGTGAGTTCAGAGAGAATTGCGAGAGGAATTGCAAACTTTTCTCGATGGGATAAAAAGCTAAAAAATCAAGCACATAGAAAGTGTAAAAAGATTGATTTCGCATAATAATAATTCCAATTAATGATGTAAAAATTACTGAATCGGCAACCTGACTTTAAAAAATGAAAACGATTTGTTCGTTTTTCTAAATATTTATGAATTTTTTCAGAACTTTGTGTAATTTTTTTACATTGCTTTTTTTATTTAATAAGTAAACACTATTTTCAAAATTCTAAAAAATGCATACTTCATTCAAAGGGATTAACAAATCGTTTTCATATGAAAAAAAGTTAGGTTGCCGGGGGATTTGTTGAACAATTTTGTGATCATTAATTCGTTAGTAACATTTTGGAATTATTACGCAAAATCAATCTTTTCAGCACCTTCATATGCCTGACTTTTTCATATTTTTATCTCATCGAAAAGTCATCGCAATTCTCTCTCAATTTTCTCTGACCTCACGTGAGGTCGAACTGTCCGCAAATACAACCTTAACCTGAGCAAGATCAAAAAATTTGTTTGGAAGTTCTATTTTATTCTCATGAATTAATTATCTTGCAGACGGTATCTTAGTAATCCAAATTATTCGATTGTACTCTTCTACGAATTATATCTGCTCATCGATGTATTTTAAAAAATGATAAAAATTGCAGGTACTGGATGCCAACAAATGTCAATACGAGCAGCGCGAAAGATTTCTCCTTCTGTGCGCCCACGGCGACGCGGCGACGGACAGCCAGGTCCAATGGGAGATCGAGGTTTGCAAACTGCCACGTCTATCGTTGAACGGTGTACGCTTCAAACGAATTTTGGGAACATCGATAGGCTTCAAGAATATTGCGAGCAAAATCGCCAACGAGCTCAAGCTGTGACTGCCGGCTGCCGGCACCCTGGCCACTCACGTAAACCCATAACCCCCTCGTGACCTGTGCCACTTAGTGGTGAACTCTGAGGAATTCTATTCATGCTTGGTCTGGGACTCGGACTCTGAATCCGACACGCGTGAAATATTCGTATAAAAAAAAGAAAAAAGAAAAAAAAAGAAACAAGCAAACAAAAACAAACAAAAAAAAAAAACACTCGATACTTCTTGTCCCCGGCTAAAACGGTGCTTTCGAATTTACCTTTCTTCATTGTATTGGAAGGAGAACCCCCCGAAGGATGTTGTTGTAATTATTCATGAGACGAAAGGCGGAGAGAAACAACCACCGAAAAATCCTTCCGCGATCCGTGATCGTTGCTTGAGCTCTCGAAACCGACCGAGTGTGCCGAATCGAAAAAAAGAACAAGAAAAAACAAAACGCCAAACGTTAATGGCGCTGCGAAAGAGACTACACGGAGATCCAACGACGGGAGTGATTTAAAAAGCGTAACAGGGACATACAGGCTGGCATCGAACAGGACGATTTCATCGTACGAATCTTCGCGCACAAGAAGTACAGGACGACCCGAATTGACAATGTCGTTGTACCTCAAAGGTGCCTCAAATTTCCAGCGTATATATTGAAAAAAAACAACATAACATACATATTAAAAAGAAACAATAACTCGAACAATCACGTGCTGAGAACTATCGAATTATGCGGGTTCAGGGTTGAGTTTCGTAGCAGTATTATCCGCTTGGGTGTTTCACAACTGAACAGAACAATTTGAGAATGGCAAGTGACCGAAATCGTATAGACCCGTTATTAAGTTTTTTTTTCTTCCTTTTGTCATAGGCTCGTCTTTCATCCGTCGATTGAAAAACGACACATTTCGATTACTTGTAAGTTGCATTAAACAAAAAAAAGTACCACAAGTTAACTAGAAGCTCATATAAGATTACAGTTTTTCGTTTTTTTTTTTTTTTTGTATGTACACACTTATTAAGTTCACCAGTGTCAATACATCAATCTAGCGAATTAATCAATGCATGATGATTGTGAAATGATAGAGGACGCGAGTAGGAGGCGGAGAGTTAGGAATTGAGAGATATGATAAGAAGAACGACGACGGTTGATCTGTGGAATGATAAAGACCATCGAGTGGGCTAAACGCGTGTCAATGTGCATAATTGCATAATTAAAAATATACGTTTTGTCTTAATGATGAATGCGTCTAAGCTGCATTGCAATGCCAAGATCTGCTATTTCTACCGAGGATATAATGATAACAATAAAATTAGGTCTTACAATTGGCTATATTGTACTCCTTACCTTTTATTGGCAGGTGCACTCGCGGTCGACTCGATACATTTTTTTTAATACAAGAAGAAGAAGAAACAAGAAAAACATACGAGAAAGAGAGAGAGAGAGAGAGGGAGAGAGAGAGAGAAATATAATAGTGTATGTAGATGACGATTGCAGGCTAGAGTCACGCTGTATATAATAATATTAAAAGGTACTAAATTAAAACGGAAAGAGCCTCAAGATAACAGTCGCACGTGCACCACAAAACGATACATCATAAAGACGTTTTATATTTGCCTAAGATTAAATGAAGAAAGAAAGGAAAGAAAGAGAAGCGTTAAAAAAAAAGTAACAAACTATGTTTAAAAAATACATTAGGCAATGACTAATTTATTTACATGCTACAGACGCGTTGATTTTTTCACATTTCTAATCTTGCTACGATCAATGCCGAGCGATCTTCGAGTACGACTAGGACGTTATGTGCGGGTAAAAAAAAAAAAATAAAAAAATAATAATAGTCGTACACAGCGCTGGAAATCGATAAACGACTGATAGAAACTAAGTATCGACGATAGCAGTCTCCAATTTGTGTAATTCGATCGAAAAATTATGAGTAACATGAGAGAACGAGCGAGAGAGAGAGAGAGAGCAAGAGAGAGAGCGAGAGAGAACAAAAAATAAAGAGCGAGGATAAAGATTGAAAGATAGACCCACAAGACAGCGTAACGAAAGCGAAAGAAACAGCAGCAGCAACAACAGCAACAAAACGAGTATATGAGCGGTGGCATCGGGACTTACTTTCCTTGAGTGTAACAATGTGTATAGTTCCATCTCTTCGAGTAATCCTACAAAAAAAAAGAAAAAAAAGAAAACAATCTCAGTGGAGACAAACTGTAAAATACGATACGTTTATCGATGCATCATGTTCGAAGCCATGTTGATATACGGATAAATAGTTTACGCTCATTAAACAAAACAAAAAAAATAAAAATAAAAAGAAGTTGAAGAAAAAAAAAATCATCATCATTAGGATATATCAATGATAAGCGTGATTAATGAATAAACAACAAAACAAACAAAAAGAAAAGAAGAAACAAAACCAATTTATTTCCGTTCATTCGCTATTGACAGTAACGTCGAGGTAAATAATATTTGGAAGTTTATTGACGACTGTTTATAATGTCAATGTCGAATGCAGTCGTGTTAAAACGAATACGAACTTTAGATATACATATATGTATACCGGAAAAAAAAATAATCGTAATCATTATGATTATCATTACAATTATTATTAGTGTTATTGAAGATAAGGACCCTTGTAGCATTAACGATGGATCCCTTATACACGAAAAAAAAAAGAAAAAAAAATGAAAAAAAGAAACACAGACACAAACACTAGATAAATGATAATCTGATGATCTGATGATATCTGATAATCTATACATACACCCGACGCTGCGATCGCTTGCTTCGACAAATTTAATGTATAAAACAACTATTCATACTTCAATGAAATGAAATGAAAAGCGTATGGAAGTTAAGGACACTCGTTATTTTAACGTAAAATTAAATGAATTGTCAAGTTCCCGACGGCTGAATGGACAGCGTACTGTCGCGGGCTCGTTATAGCTCGCCGGCTCGGGCCGAGCTTCAAGCATTGTAAGTAGATTTATGCCGAGGGTCGAGGCAAGAATATAACCACATACAAAAAGCTCCAAAAAAAAAAAAAAAAAAAAAAAAAACAAAAAAAAAAAAAAAAAAAAAAAAAAAAAAAAAAACCGTTGTCCATACAGCCGTGATTCGATGTCGCCAAGGAGGCGCGCGCGCACACATACCAAGACAAAAAGCCGTACACAACCAACACATTACATACGTACATACGCACGTCAGTCTGTAGATAAGTAAATACAGCTTTGCTAAATGTTTTCTGGTGATCGGTATCTAGCCAAAATGTAGAAAAAAAAAAAAAAGAAACGTTTATAATAAAATGGTAACACGTATTGTTTTTTAATTGGGACTCCTATCAGCGTGGCGTGGTGGTTTGATGGAGTTTCAGACTTATTATCGTATAAGGGATGCACCAGTTTTTTTTGCAACATTCTACAACGATGGACCCGGAGTTACTAGGTAAGACAATTTACGTAAAAAAATATTATGTGATGCGTAACGGGACCTCATTGGATCCGAATTAGGATGAGATGCATCCGATAGTTTATGTTTTTGTTTTAACTATCTGCATTCAATCTTCATTTTCAGTTTTCCAAAATCGCCGATTTAGGAATCAATCGATCGAATAACGATCAGAGTTGCTTTTTTATCGACTTGTCTCTTCAGGCGATAGTATAATGTTATATTATTATTGAGTATAAATGACATATGGCTGCAGCGAAAATCTAGATCACGAGACGCTGTCCGGTCGTGCTAGAGCTCGACAACATTCTCGTTGAACAGGAGGACGACGGGAGGCGCTGTACGGTAAAGCTGACCCGCATCGACATCGGTGTAGCTCGTTGCGGTTACTTGCGGTAACCATGTAAGTATCTTAATAACATAGTAATGACCCGTGCAAATCTCCCGGGCTATCCGAGTGTCCACATTAAGGTAAACGGCCCAGTTAACGCCACCTTCCCTAGCAAGTTGACGGACGGCTGCTTTTAGGGAAAAAAACTAAAAAACGAACCGAAAAACGGACACGTCCGTTGGGGAACGAAACGGACCGCAAAAAC
>JAPYZC010001701.1:0-31038 GCA_030522665.1 Ichneumoninae sp. A BG-2022a | reverse complement strand
ACACACACATCCATCCAGACATTTTTTCTAAATGTGATTTTTCGATGTTTTCGAACATTCTGAACACGTTTTCATTAAAATCTCGAAATTTTTTTTTTCGCCAAAACAAAGCTTCCTCTATGAGGAAGCAAAAATGGGTTTGCTGGAAATTTCTTAGCCAATTTTTTTTTCATACTTTCGTTGATAACATTTAGGGATTATTATGATGCAAAATTAAACTTTACAGTACCTTTAATATGCATGCAATTTTTTCAGATTTTTATACCATCGAAAAGTATTTGCAATTTTCTCCCATTTTTGTCGAACTTATGCGAAATTAATATTAAGTGACAAAACTACCTTAAGGCAATCCTCGTGAATAGTATTCACTTCGCATAACTGTCAGAGAAATGAGAGGGAATTGCAAACACTTCTCAATGGCATTAAAAAAATCAAACATATTAAAGGTGCTGAAAAGATTAATTTGGCAAAATTACGTCATTTAAGTAAAAATTATTTGCGACATGTTCGGTAATGGTAGTTTTTTAAATTTTATGTTGAATTATCAATTTCTAAGAATTCCATAGCACTTTTCATATTGCGCAAAAGTTCATTGTATACACTTTAATTTTTTATCTGAAGTGTTAGATTTTCATAAAGAGCTCATCCATAAAATCGGATTTTTGAAACTTCGTAGTCACGTTGAAAAGGACTTCAACTACAATGTTTCAAAAATTAAAACCCCAAAGTTCATAAAGTTAGGTTCGAAAGGACTACCTTAATGTGCTCAAAAAAAATTTGTAAAAATGAAGTGTTGTTTTTTTTATAATACAGAAGCAAAATTATTACGAATATTCGTATCGTTTTTGTGCTTAAAATAAGCCATGGTCGTTTGCAATCGGCGAAAAGTTTCCTGTACTCGAAGGGTCGATTTGCAAGAGGAAGGGGAATTTTATGAAGCAGGCGTTAGCTTTGACATAAGTTTGGTAGGGACGGCTTTTCAGTCTTGGGACGGTATAATCTTGGGCTTTATTTCCGAAGCGGTCGATAGTCTCGAATCAATACTTTTATAGGCTCAGCCTCCCGCGTTTGCTACACAAGCGCACCTTCTCCCTTATATATATCGTACCTACTTGGAGCGACTGCGGAGGAGCTTCGTGTCCATTAGGGTGGTCCTTAAATTGAAAATTTTTGAATTTTGAGTCCGTATTATTGTGAGGTATAAAATAAAAATGTGATGTGCGAAGGGTTCCCGACATTAATGCATTTTTAGAGGTCGCTACTGGCGATTTAAAAAATGTTAAACTTCAAACAAAATGAAAAATTTGAGATTTTCTTGGAGCGACCCCGTACTTCCTAAGTATAACGAACAAAAAAAAAACTGCGACATTCCTATTAAATCGACGCACTATCAGATTCAAAGTGAATTAAAAAATCTGAAAAAAATTCATGCGTATTCGGAAAAGTGAACGAATCACTTTCATTTTTTAAAAAGTGAGGTTTTCGGGAGATTTGTTGAACAATTTAATTTTTCGTCAATTTGCTAATAACATTTAAAAATTGTTATTATTATGCAAAATTAATCTTTTCGTCACCTTCAATATGCTGGATTTTTTGAGATTTTTATACCATCCAGAAGTGCTTAAGAACACTATTCATAAGGACTATCTTAAATAGCCAGTGGCGACCTCTAATAATACTTAGATTTCATAGGGATTTCGTAGATTTTTTCTTATTCGTTATACTCTAGAATTGTTCATTTTGACTTTACATTTAGATATTCCGAAGTTTTTAATTTTCTAAATAACCGGAAGCGACCTCTAAAAATGCTTCGATTTCATAGGGATTTCGCAGAATTTTTTTCTTATTCGTTATACTCTGGAATTGTGGGGTGGCTTCAGGGAAATCTCGAATTTTTCATTTTGATTTTACATTTAGATGTTCCGAAATTTTTCATTTTTTAAATAGCCGGTAAGCGACCTCTAAAAATGCTTCGTTTTCATAGGGATTTCGCAGGGTTTTTTCTTATGTGAGGCATTCTTTATCAACTGTGCCACTTTTTCGGATGACCTTTCAAATTTTAGAAGTAATCGTTGATTTTTTTTTTTATAGAACAAAAATCAACGATTACTTAAAAATCTGAAAAAAATCATACGTATTCAGAAAAATAAACGAATCATTTTCATTAAAAAAAGTTTTATTGCCGGGTAATTTGTTTAGCAATTAATTTTTTGATGAATTTGTTAATAACTTTTGCAATTATTATTATGCAAAATTAATCTTCTCAGTACCTTTAGTATACATGATTTTTTTCAGATTTTTACACCATCAAGAAGTACTTGGAATTTTGTCTTATTGTTGTCGAACTTATGCGAAGTCAGAGCGCAGCGAGACTCCCTCCTTAAGGACCACCCTAGTGTTCATGTGCGGGGAGATGAGACGCGCAATTGACGACTATAGTTGGCATCTCACAGCGGCGTGCACTTGTATGCACGTCGAAGAATGGAGTGCCGGGTTGGCGGGAGAGGACTTTGGGGGTGGTTTCGGATGGGGTGGGTGATCGCGCATACGAGCTTGATTAAAGTGACGAAGGAGCGGCTTCGATAACGTTCGGAAACCGCTACAGCGCGTCGACCGAGACTCGGCTACGCGTTGGAAAAAAGAAAGGGGAAAAAAACGACACCAACGCCACGGAGGAACTTTGAACGACGTTTTCTCCGTGGGCGGCGCGTCGTAACTTATATAGTCGGGTAAATAATCCGGTACGAGTTAATCGCCGGTACGGCCACCGGAGTATACTTTAAGGCGGATATTTATAAATAGAGTCTTTGGTATGCAAAGGGAATCGAGTTATTTCGCTACGATAAATCTCTCCATCGTTACTCGGGTCTCTTCAAGAATCTTCCAATTGTCTCATTGTCGGTTGCAATGTGAACGGCCCAGTTATTGACCACTTTAGGGTCCGTTAGTAGTATTGGTAGAAAATTCTATTTATGTCCGGCATACTCACATTTTTTTTACAGCCTTTGTATTGC
This sequence comes from Ichneumoninae sp. A BG-2022a, assembly GCA_030522665.1. Lineage (NCBI taxonomy): Eukaryota > Metazoa > Arthropoda > Insecta > Hymenoptera > Ichneumonidae > Ichneumoninae sp. A BG-2022a. Next base: position 28,024 of record JAPYZC010001701.1, on the reverse strand, counting down.
GCGTCATGTGGTTGAATAAGCGTCGGGACAAGATGTTATAAAATCGTCGCCGGAAATAAGCTCGTTTCGTTAAGATGTTACGTTTCTAAAATCGTTTCGTTTTGTTTGTCAGAAGAGAATGAAAATTATGAATCCAAGTTGTACTGTGTCATTAAGGTAGCTATGTCGATTTGGGCTCATTTCGCATAAGTTCGAGAGAAATAAGAGAAAATTGCAAATACTTGTCGATGGTATAAAAATCTGAAAAATTCATGCATACTAAAGGTACTGAAAAGATTAATTTTGCATAATAATAATTCCAAAATGTTATCAACAAGGTAATCAAAAAATTAATAGTTTATCAAATTACACGGTAACGAATCTTATTTCTTTTATGAAAATGATTCGTTCTTGTTTCTGAATACGTATGAATTTTTTCAGATTTTCCAATTAGTTTTGATCTGTGTGTTTTTTACACATTGTTTCAAACAAAAAATAATCAAAGCTAATTGAAAAATGTGCAAGAATTCATACGTATTCAGAAAAATGAACGAATCATTTTCATTAAAAAAAAAGTTTCGTTGCCGGATAATTTGTTAAACAATTAATTTTTTTGTTAATTCGTTAATAACATTTTGGAATTATTATTATGTAAAATTAATCTTTTCGGTACCTTTCGCATGTATGTTTTTTACCATATGTACCATCAAGAATTATTTGCAATTTACTCTTATTTTTCTCGAACTTATGCGAAATGAATCCGAACCGACATAGCCACCTTAAGGGTCAATAAAAGCAGTAGTTCGCGGGAAAATAATGAGAAATTACAATTTCGACGGAAAATACGCGGTTGAGAAGTAAGTCTATAAAGACGCTGAATGCTCTCATTACTGTCTGCATATTTCACTCATCGCTATGAGCCCGCTGGTCAGTTATGTTTGGTCACTAATCAGACATTGATGCAAGACGGCGTAGGTCAGTGATCAGGCTGTATGAAATTTGTTTACCGGACTGGAAGTTTTTATGCAAAAACTGGTATATTAAATGTAATGTACAATTGTGATGAAAAATGAATGCATTGGGAATGCATTCATTTTAAAAAAATTGGGAATACTTGTTTTTTTTAAATCATTTAAATTTGTAATTTTTCCCCACAATTGTACATTAAATTTAATGTATCAGTTTTTGCATAAAAACTTCCAGTTCGGTGAATTAAATTTATAATTTTTTTACAGTGTAATTCAGACTCCAAACTTTTCTGTAATACCAGTTGTTTCAATAGCTTCATTATTTTTAACAATCTTTCGTTTTCAATGCAGTGGTCAGTAATTGGGCCATTCGCCTTAACTGCCGTTATGAAGAAGACAAGTTTTAATTTTCCTCGGCAACGTTGACCGTGAAACAAAAGAAACTTTGAGCTTTCAACTGCGTCGATCAGTTTTCCGCTCAGTCGTGTCTCATAATTATTTTTGTTCCCGAGATAGCCTTCGTCGAGCAGGATCGGACGCTGCGTAGTAATATTTCTCGAACGTCAATGCGCACAAAATGCCAATGCACTCGACTCCTCCTCGGCATCCCCGCTTCGACTCTGCGTTCAAATGGCGTTGTTGCTCGACGATAACCTTTTAATATCGTTCCAAGGTTCTCCAAGCGACATTATCGCTCGAGCCTCCATTCGTCATACTCAAGATTGTAGCAAGTTGAACAATCCTTTTTTGTTTATATTACGGAAAATCTGATCGAGAAGCAAATTGAACGGAATGTAAAAGGCAAAAACGGAGTCTTTCTCTTGTCGGTTGAAACGCCCATTACAAGCTCAAAAAATGATGTCTACACCCATGAAAAAAATTTATTTGATTTATCAATACACATCATTTATGAGGATACGAGAATAAACTTGTTCAAATCTGACACCAGATAGCCGATATGTTCATCTGAACATCTATCGGCTATCTGGTGTCAGATTGCATGATTGTATGGTCAAATACGGTCAGATATGATCAGATATGATCAGGTATCATTCATGCACCCAGAAAAATAATTTATTTGACGGCCACCGTTTATTTGTTTTAAGTAAAATATTTATTTAAAACAAATAAATATTTTACTTAAGCCAAATAAACGGTGGCATAATTGTTTTTCCGGGTGTACATAATCAGATATGATTTTACATCGGCAAAACGTGTCCACATATTATCTGGCATGAGTAGATATGTTCGGATATATTCGCAGATATGACTAGATCTGAATTCGCATCTCAGCAGATCTGATCATACGGAATCATATCTTACCATATATGAAACACGACCATATCGTGCATGGACTTATATATGTTCATATCTGACCGTATATGACCATAAATTGTCCGATCAGATCATATCTGTTACGGATATGAACATATATGATCCGATACGATCAATACTTGATACAGATATCGACATATATGATCAGATGTGATCATTTTTCCCCGGGACGTAATTCATTATCAAACCATCCCTTCAAAAGCAAGTCAAGCGACCACCGAAAGACCCAAAAAACGACTGGTCGTATTGTGACACGTTTGGTCCGGAATAACGACCGAAATAAAGACCAATTGTTAGGTTGAGAATGGGTCGTTTTTTCATCAATGACCGCAAAATGACCACAAATACGACCGATGTATGAATTACTGAAAAAGTTCTAGATTGGGTCGTTTTGTCTGCGTTAATCGGAAAGTAACCGAAAAGATGACCATGTTGAGAAGTTTTCTTTGGGTCGTTCTTCATTGCAAGTAGTTCCACTTTGCAAGTAATTTTACATAAACGACCTGAACGACCCAAAGAGCAACTCAACATAGTCGTCTTTCCGGTTACTTATTGATTAAAGCCGAGGAAACGACCCAGCCTAGAGCTTTTCCAGTAATTCATACATCGGTCGTTTTTGTGGTCATTTTTGCGGTAATTGATGGAAAAACGACCCATTCTCAACCTAGCAATTGGTCTTTATTTCGGTCATTTAGCGGTCATTGACGGAAAAACGACCCATTCTTAACCTAACGATTGGCCTTTATTTCGGTCATTTGGCGGTCATTGATGGAAAAACGACCCATTCTCAACCTAACAATTGGTCTTTATTCCGGTCGTTATTCCGGATGAAAAGTGTCGCAAAACGACCACTCGTTTTTTGGGTCTCTTAATAGTCATTAAAAACGGTCGCTTGACTTGCTAGGGATTGTCGAACTCATTAATCGCCCGAGATAATAAGTTTTCATTCTCGTTAGCAATAGCGCTGATGGAGGAAATGTGTAATCAGAGCTCGGCTGCTGATGGGGAGGAATTTTTGTCTCTCTCACGGCTGTTAAGAATAATAAATCAGCTTATAGCGACCGTTGTTGGTTTTTTGCTACCAATATGCTGCAATCTCGTGGTAGAAACTATTGTTGCAATATTGCTGGCAAGCGAACGGCAAAGCTCGGTGGCAAGCAATTACTCTTGCTTGCCTGTGCTACGGTTCGCTATCTGGGAAAAAGTTGGTCGGGTCGCGCAGCGCGGGGACGCGATCATTGTGCCGTTTAACCTCTTATATTAGAAGCCTTTTAAGGGTAAGGGGATAAGGGATGAGACAGCGCGACTTGCGTCGCGTTCGTCCTCGACCTCATTCTCGAATGGATGATAATATGCCTGACACGGTGCCGTATAAGGAACCCATCTCGCCCCACGAGCCACCGAGCGATATTATTAAAAAGTGCATTAACACCGACCGCAAGTCCGTCGATACCGCTTATGGCGTTGGCACGACCGCTTCCCTCACCGTTACGGAGCGTCGTACACGATCGGAAAGGTACATTAATACACGCAATCGATTTTCCTTTTTTCCATTCATTTCTTCCACACAGGCTACTTGTCTCGGATACTCGACAGAAAAAAAATCTGATAGTCATGGCGCACTGTTACATTTTTTTTTTCTTCTTTTCATGACGATAGCCAATTAGCACGCGTTCGTATTTTTATTAGGTGTGTGCGAATAGTGTTTGAATTTTATTGTATTGAATACTGATATTCAATTCAAAATTTGAATTTGATATTCAAAAATTTGAATAATTCGAGAAATTCTGATATTTGTGAATAATCTCTTTAAAAAATCGAATAATACGAATACTTGTGAATAATTTTAAAAACTTGTAATTCTTCGAATATTTGTGGATAATTTTTTAAAAATCGATTAATGCAAATGTTCATGAATATTCCAAAAATTCAATTGTTTGGAATAATTTTTATGAATTGGATATTTGAATGATGAAATTCCGATTACAATGAAAATGAGTGCATAAATTGTATTCATTGAATGAAGAATTTTAATTACTACAAAGATGAAGAACTTACGCTCGGTTGTAAGTCATACCCTGTGTCAAAGCTTAATTTCATATTTCGAGTTAGTATTTTTAGCGCAGGAAACTCAAGTTGGAATATTTTATCTAAACTCTCGCTAATCTTTGTACTGTCAGCACCTTCCGTGCGAACGTTCACGCACTCACGGTAGCCGTCTTATCATCGCGTAGTAACACTACCCTCATGAAAATGAACCATTGGTCACCATTCAGAAAAAAAACCATTGGTATAACGATTGGAATATGTCCAATGGTAAATTGGCGCACCATTCGGGCAACCATTCAATTTCTCAATGGTAACCATTCAATTCCCCAACGGTAGCCATTAAATAACCCGATGGTGACCATAAGATTTTTTAATGGCCAGCAATAGGCGAGGGCGCTGCTTTTATCGGGCCCTTCGGATAGTTCATCACAGAGTCCCGAAACTGTCAGACGTTCGCTCTCCTTCAAATATACTTTCGCACAGTAAACCTTACCATTAAGGTAGTCCTTGCGAATGGTGTTGACTTCGCATATGGTTCAGACAAATGAGAGAGAATTCCAAACAATTCTCGATTACATTGAAATCTAAAAAAAATCAAGCATATTAAAGATGCTGAAAAGATTAATTTTGCCTAATAATAATTCCAAAGTTTTTTTTAACAAAATGATGAAAAATAAAATTATTCGTTTTAGTATACTATTAAAATCATTCGAATGTTCTTAATTATTCGAATATTTTGAATATTAAAATACGAATTATTCATATTCAGTCCATGATGAATCAAATTTTTGAATATTCGCACATCCCTAATTTTTATTGCACCGAGTACTGACAACTTAATTAACTGATTCTAGCTGATATAGTTGAAAGATGTGGTATAATTATACCACATCTTTTCTCAGACATTGGCAAACGGCAAACAACCCACATAGGACGAAAATATTTTTAAATATTATGAAACATTTTACAAATATTGTAAAATATTTTACGAATATTATAAAGTATTTGTGAAATGTTATATAAACATTTTTAAAAAGATTTTTTGTCCACTAATAAATTGTACATTGAAATGTTTCAAAAATGTATTTTAAACATTTCATCGAAATGTGGATTGCAAATTCACATTTGCAATGTGACAAAAATAATTTTTTGTCGGACAAAGCGGAGAAAAAGATGTTTTTGTCCGCTAATAAATTTTACATTGAAACGTTTCGAAAATTTGCAAATTACCGGTCCAATTTGCATATACACACAGCCGCATAGACACGAAAAAATTTCTATAAATTTCGGTGAAACTTGAAACAGAAAATGTTTCCTAATATTCTATCACTATTTTTCTGAAATATTTAAGAAATGTTTCGTTGGAATATTTTTACAGGTTATCGCAAAATATTATTTTCATATATTTCAGAAATATTTCCTAAAAATTGAAAGATTAAGAATATTTGTAAAATGATTTCAACGTATTGTGTGCTGTACGGAAAGAGAGCCGTGGAGGGTGATGAACGTAATGGCTTTTATCGATTGCTGGAAAACTACGGTTTTTAATTTTTTAAAGGCTTATTAGCAAATGGCCAACTTCCAAGTATTATGCGTTAAAAAGCAAGTATTATCGGCTATTTCCAGGCGTGGTTGGTTCTTTCTATTATTGTCTCATTGCCATTAGCCGGAATAGTTATTGCTTATCATCACAGAAGAAGCTATGTTTTCGTTAAAAAAAATATAGATTTTAGTGTCGGAGTACTTAAAGATGCTTCACACGTACATTCCCAGTCAAAGTGAGATTCAGTGAGAATTGGAACACTTCCTCATGGTATACAAATCTGAAAAAATCAACTGTATTAAAGGTGCCATTAACAGTGCTGAAAATATTAATTTGACATAATAATAATTCCAAAATGTTACTGACAAATTGATGAAAAATAAAATTGTTCGACAAATCTTCCGGAAACCTAACTTTTTTTTAGTGAAAATGATACGTCCATTTTTCTGAGTACTTATGAATTTTGAATTTTTTTCTTTTTATATGGGAAAAATGTGTAAAAAGTCACAACATTTAAAGTGAATTGAAAAATCTGAAAAAATCTGATACGAATTTATAAAATAGGAAACGTCGTCTCACGAAAATTTCACTCATCGAATTTTTACAATAAATTTCATTACAAAATTTCGACAATCAAAATTTAAAAAATTCTTATTTCTCTTAGAGAAAGCTATGCGACAAAAAGGTTAAAAAAGATGCCATATGGAAATCGCGCCTTTTCTTGTTTGAATGCGTGAAACGGGCCGTCCATAAAGGACGTCCGCAAATGTTGACTACTTTTTGACCCCCCTCCCCCCTTTTCACACTTAGTCACAATTTCTACCCTCCCCCCTCCTAGGGCACGCCCAATGATCGCAATCAAAGACTCCCTCCCTTATTCTTATAAAATTCCGTTTAACCTGTAAAAACCCTAGATACATTTCAATAAGATGCTTATCGCTGCTATAATTATAAAAATTAAAACACGGGAAGCATGTAAAAATGTCGTACATTTTATTAGTCTTTGGTATGTACCTTAAATTTAATGTACCGGTTTAATGCATTATAGGTTTCTATTTTTAATTGTATGTTAATTTCCCTAATATTTTTAACAGTGCATATACATTTTATTGTTGTCCGCCGAGTATTTTAGTAGTGGACGACACACCCACCTATTTTGAGACCCCCCGTCCCCTAGAACCATGGACGTCCTTTATGGACAAACCCAAAGACACGCAGCAAAGTTTATGACGAAGAAACACGTGTTGCCCTGGTGAAAATATTTCTCTGAAAATTTGTCTGAAAAACTCTAAACGGGCCGTTTCAGTGATTTTCGTCGATTTTCCGAAAATTTTCTCTGATTTTCTCTGCTATATTTTAAATATATCCGCCATTTTTTCCGCACAACCTCCAGCAGTCACAATACATCAGAGAAATTCAGAGTATTTTCCGAAAATTTTTGGACATCTCTGATTTTTTCTTATGAAGTACGTTAAGAGAAAATACGAGATGTCTCTAAGATTTACGCATTCTGTTACTCGGAACTACAGCAGACTTTTTCAGAGAAAATACGACTTATTCTTTGATAACCTTCGATGTTCTCGGATAATGTGGGTTTAGAGAATTTTAAAGAACTTACAAGTTCACTCCAAGATCTGCTCTTTTCTGGTATTCGTACGGTTAGTAATCTTTCGTGTACGTGTTTGTACGAACAGCAAACAATAAACAATAATTTATGTATACTTTGTATAAGAAATTCAGCAAAAATGATAATTTTTCAGAAAGTTGTTTCTGAATTTAGAAGAGAAATATGCTTAGAATACTTAACTTTTCCCGAAAAATGCGAAATGTCGGAGAAATTTCAGAGAAATTTTTCAAGACTTGCAGAACAATTTTCCGAGACTTTTAGATATATTTTCCGAGATATTCAGAGAAATATTTTCACCAGGGGGGGAATGGGTGCGGATGTTTTATTTAAAAGCGACAAGTACTCGAGGGTAGTACGAGGTAAGATCCGCTAACGATTGACTATAGGGCCGGTTTCAGTGATTGCGAGGCGGCCGGAACTTTCCCTGGAAACTCAGCGGGCAGTTCGTCGAACAGTAGCTTGTCGACGAGAAGTTTGGACAGCCCGAGTACCAGCCTGGAACAAGTACATCCGGCCAATGCAGGGGCAAACACATCAACTTCGTGGGACAGCGATGTCGACGTCGAGGCGGATCCACCGGAATGGAGTCAGGGTGTCGAGGAGGAGGTCCTCGCGTGTCTCAGTAATTCCGAAAAAAAGAGACAAGAAGTCATCAACGGTACGTCTATTGATATCTGACCTCGCAAGTACTTTAAGTACTTTAAGTACTTCTTTGTTACTTCGAGTACGTTTTTTTTGCGATTTTAACCCTAGAACTCATGTATAATTTTTTCTACCTTTTGACTCATGAGTGGGGTACATATGTACCCCAGGCGTTTCTTCAACTAAAGCCTGGACTTAAAAGGCCTGGAAAATTCGAATTGATTATTCAAAAATTTGAATAACTTAAAAAATTTCCATATTTATGAAGAATTCAAAAAAATTACTTTGCACCTTTTTGTTAAGGCCTAGACTTAAGTGTACGAATTTTGAATTGTTTTTTCAATTCAAGATTTAAATTGAATATTCAAAAATTCGAATAACACGAATATTCATGAATATTACGAAAATTCGTACATTTCGAATAATTGTTATGAATTGGATATTCGAATGATGAAATTCCGATTACAATGAAACTGAGCACACAAATTGTATTCATTGACCAAAAAAATGTTGATTGTCTCAAAGCTGAAGAACTTACGCCCAGTTGCAAGTTATTCCCTTTTTGAAAGCTTAAACGTATACAACAAATTGTGTTATAAATAAATTTGCATTGTTCATCGCGTTATTTATAATGACCATTACGGTCCACTACAAAGTCTCATATTATCATCTCCAATTAATAAAAATCCGTTTACCCAATTGTACCATTTACAACTTTGAAATACGAATTATTCATATCCAATCCATGATGAATTATTAAAACTTTTGAATATTCGTACATCCCATCATCCCCTCGGTACTTCAACTATTTTTCAACTACTTCACCCAAATCTCTCATTAAGGAGCTGCTGGAGCTGTGTTTTTTTTTTCCTTTTGTAACTTGCTTTACCTGTTTTACCGACGGACCTAGACAATTCTTCAGTTCCGACTTAGCATTGTTCATATGCGTCAAATACACATATGCGTCAAATCATGCAGGATTATGATGTTGACATAAACGCTTCGGTGTGCAGTTGAACTTTGATTGAAAACTTACAAGGAATTAAGAAAACCGAATATTATAGTTTGCGGAAATGTGTGAACATGGTCTCACGATTGACGATGCTGGTGGCTCTGCATCGTGCCGTCTGTAATCGGCTCTGATCACCCGTCGCAAGTCGATAGACTAAATTATCGCAGTTTACACTATGCGTAATTATCTTTTGAGTGAGCAACTTTCCGACGGTTTTGGAATATTCTGAGAACTTGACAGAATCAGCATGCACGCCGTTTTGACGTATGCAAGATCTAGTATTTTTTATATCCAACAGAACGGATGCTGTAAACATTTCAGCGGTCATGTTGGTTTCCGCGACAATTAATAATATTCGATTTTCTTTATTTTTCGGAACATTTCAACCGAAATTTGCAAGCACGTCGAATCGTTTATGTTATTAATACAGTGCTGCAAGATTTGAAGCATACGCGTCGCATAGTAATGATGACGTAGTAGTGAAAACTACGAAATCGCCTATTTTCGTCGGTAAAAAAGAAAGGTCCAGCAGCCCCTTAACCAACTCTTACATACAAGAAACAAAGTTAAAAAAGAATTAAACTAAAAACTTGTCTCTTCCACAGAACTCTTCCACACAGAACGATCACACGTACGCGCGTTGAAGGTTCTCTCGTACGTCTTCCACAGGCCGCTACTCGACTCCCAAGTGCTTCCACTGGACCAGGTGCAGTTGTTGTTCTCCAACCTCGACGAGATGGTGACGATCCACTCGCGTTTCAACCAAGCTATGAAGCGCAAGAAGAAGGAAAACCCCTGCGTCGGTGATGTCGGTCACCTCTTGCTGGAGATGTTCGACGGCGAAGCTGGCGAGGCCTTCGAGAGGGCAGCCTCGACGTACTGCGCCAAACAGCAGGTCGCCCTCGACGCCCTCAGAGATCGACGTCGAAAGGATCCAAAGTTAAATTCGTTCCTCAACGAGGTCGAGGCGAATCCGCTCTGCAGGCGACTCCAACTCAAAGACCACATCCTAACTGGAATGCTGAGGCTCACCAAGTACCCGCTTCTGTTCGAGAACCTCTCAAAGTACACGCCCGAGAGCAACGAGAGGGAAAAGGCCGCCGTTTTGCGGAGTCTGGAGCGCAGCAAGGAGATCCTCAGCGTGGTCAACCAGGCGGTTCGCGAGGCCGAGGATTATCAGCGTCTCGCGGAGATCCAGCGAACGATCGACAGATCGGCGTTCGACAAGTTCGACCATCCGACGGTCCAGGAGTTCAAGAACATCGACATAACGAAGCGGAAGCTCCTCTTCGAGGGTCCCCTGCAATGGCGGATCGTCAACCGACCCAAACCGGTGGATCTTCACGTCGTCCTCCTTGACGACACGATATTCCTGCTTCATCGGCAGGACGACAAGTATCTTCTGAAGTTCATCAACACCAATCAGATTAATTCAGTGCTCAGTCCGATCGTTCGGGTCTCGACGGTCCTCGTCAGAAACAACGCGGTGGACAAGAATTCGCTCTATCTGGTGAACACCTCGCAGAATGGAGCGCAGATATACGACCTGGTTGCGGCTTCGCAGGTGGAGCGTGAACTCTGGTGCAAGCACATTTCCGAGGCCGCGGACGCGTACTACAAGGCTCGTGACAGAGAGGGACGAAGACCCACGCCGCCGACCGTGATGAGCGAGGAGGCTCAACCGAGCGGTGAACAATCGTCAACGTCGATTGCGGAACCGAGCAAGTCGAACGATCGGCAGTCGGTGACGAAAGACTCGGCGAGCGACGCGGTGAGCGCCAAGGGCGAGGTGGAGGAACCGGTGGCGGAGAATAATCCTGCGGATGATTCAACAGAGACGAAAAACGATAACGAAACTTCGCAGACTTATGGAAGAGACTCGCCGATAACCGGTAATTATGGAAGAAACTTTTTATCATTTAATAGTTGGTTAAAATAATGATAGTTGAATAATGGTTGAATAATGGTTGAATAATGGTTGAATAATGGTTGAATAATGGTTGAATAATGGTTGAATAATAGTTTAATAATAGTTTAATAATAGTTGAAACTTTGTATTAATTAAAAGTTGATTGTTTAAGGTAGTAATTGCTTTCGCAAGTACTACCTTAAAAAAATCATTACATCTACCGACGGTTGTTTTTTTTTTTTCAGGTTCGATCGAGCCTATGCGAATGGTCACTTGCACACAGTGCTCCCTCATCGATCCTATCGAAGTTCACACTGAACTTCGGCCAGTGCACGTTGCTGAACCTGTACTTACGCCAATTGGTATGTTCCCGTGTGTTATTTTTTCTGGAGATTTAAAAAATTTATTTATTGGCAGACTTAAATTTATTTATTGTTGGTTTTGAATGAAGGAAGAAACAAGAGAATCCATCATGTTTCACAGATTGTGCGTTAACCCCTTGAGTGGCAAGAAAAATTTCACTGTTTGTGCCCTAACGGCGGAAAAAAGTATTTCAATTTTAGGATAGAGCCGTGGCTTGGTTTTCATTTCGCATAAGTTAGCGACAAATTAGATAAAATTGCAAATATTTCTCGATGGTATAAAAATCTGAAAAAATTAATGCATATTAAAGGTACTTTTTATGCAAAAACTGGTATATTAGATTTAATTGGAAATACCTTATTTTTAATAATATTTTACTTTAACTTCAATGAAAAAGTACATTAATTTTTTATCATAATTGTACATTAAATTTACTATTTTTTTACAGTCGACCGAATTAATACCGAAAATGAGGCTTTTTTCGTTTAAAATTCCGAATGCATAAAAATCAATTCCATACATTATATTTATACTGTATATTAAAGTTAAAAAAAAATCTTACACCTATGTTTGACAACCCACTCGAAACTACTTTAGTACGTACAATTGATTAAAGGCTCCATAGATATTAATTGTATGATTATCTATTGTTTCAGAATGTCTGCGACGAAAGGACGAGGTAATAAAACGAGCTTTGGTCGAGAAGCAATCTCTAGTAGCTGATATACTGAATATCCCGAAAGAAGACTTTGAGCATGTTGCGGATATGGCTTCGGAGCCATCAGGCCTTGAAAAGGAACCCGCGGAATTGATTCTGGCTGCCATTAGTCAAGGTACATACAAGTTTTGTATATACCGAAGTAGCAAAAGACATCTGGTAAAAAAAAATGTCATCCGAATGGGATACTTCCCACACAGTACGAATGTCTTAATGATAAATAAAAGATGTCCTTTTAGAGAGGTCTTTGCGGCCTGAAAGAAAACGCCTTTTATAGGTCTCAACTTCTGTTAAACTTATCCGATACATTTAATCATTAAGACATTCTCGAAAAGACCTCTTTTATTCAATAATGAGACACTACCGACCTTGAGCGCCATAAAGTTTATAATAAAAAATTTGATGACATTAAGATAATCTGAAAAAAAGGTTGAAAATTGAAATTTTCCGAAAAAAACTGTCCTAATAAAAAATGTCAGTCACTTATATGTTATCTCAAAATTATGCAATTTATAACCTAAAAGTCCTCCGAAAGACATCCAGTGCGTCAATTGTCTACTTCTTCTGGATGTCTTAAAACTGAGATCTTAAGGAATTTCTTTGATAAATCACATCTTTGATAGATCACCGAATATTATGCTGTTTCGCAGGCGTTGAAAATAAATAAATAAGATAAAAGTTGAAAATGGAAATATACATATCGCTTCTTCATAAAAGTTGAAATTTGAAATTTTTATATCGTTTTCTAACTATGCTTCTATATTCGCGAAGCTTCCTCCATAAGGAAGCCAAAAATATAGAAAATTATTTCTCTTGCAAGAAGCTTCGCGAATAAAGGAAAAATAAACATTATAACAAAACGATATAAAAATTTGAATTTTCTACTTTTATGAAGAAGTGATATGAAAATTGTACTTTTCAACTTTTATGAAGAAGCGATATGAACATTTCAATTTTCAACTTTTACGAGAAAGCCATATGAAAATTTCAATTTCCAACATTTTTTTTTAAATTATCTTAATGTTTTCAATTTTTTACTGTACAATGTTATGACGCTCTAGGTTGAGAGCATCTCATTATTCAATAAAAGAGGTCTGTTCGAGAATGTCTTAATGATTATTACATGTATCGGACAAGTTTAAGAGAAGTTGAGACACATCAAGACGTCTTCATTCAGATCGCAAAAACCTTTCTAAAAGGACATCCATCATTAAGAGATTCGTGCTCTATGGTAACCCATTTCAATAACTTTTTCTTACCAGATGTCTTTTTGCTACTTGGGTATCGCTGCTCAGCGAATGACGTTCGATTTGGCGTTGATTGATGAAACAATGTAATTTACATAACTTGTGTGTAACGCTTTTAGCCAACAACTTGGTGGGTCTGTTAAATTCTGCGCTCGCCGTCACCGAAACAGAAAGTGTACTTGCGTCGAAGGGTGCAGCATTTCCCGCAACAGCAGGATGCGAAGCGACGGGTTGCCCGATTCCACGAAATCACAGTCATCCGTATCAGCCGGTTATTCCCGTTGTGGCTTTACAACCAATATGTCACTCCTTAACATCTCAACTTTCGCAGCTTTTGGTATGTATGGCAAATTAATAACAACATGGATTGTCGTTGTCAAGAGATTATCCTTCATTTATATCAGAGCTAGGTAGTACGTAAGTACACGAGTTCTTATTTGGTATTTAAAGTACCAAAGTATACTTTTCGGTACTTTAAGGTACTTGCGAATGGTGTTCACTTCGCATAAGTTTCGGAGAAATGAGAGGGAATTGCAAACACTTCTGGATGGTATAAAAATCTGAAAAAATCAAGCATATTAAAGATGCTGAAAAGATTACTTTTGCATAATAGTAATTCCAAAAATGTTATTAACAAATTGATGAAAAATAAAATTGTTCGACAAATCTCCTGGAAATCTAACTGTTTTTTATGAAAACGATTTGTTAATTTTTCTCAATACATATGAATTTTGTCAGAATTTCGTGTAATTTTTGAAAATCGCATTTTTAGTTACAAAAAAACGTCATTTTCAAAAATTACACAACATTCTGAAAAAATTCATACGTATTCAAAAAGATTAACAAACTGTTTTTATATGAACAAAAAGTTAAATTGCCGGGGGATTTGTCGAACATTTTTTTGTTCATTAATTTGTTAATAACATTTTGGAATTATTATTATGCATAATCAATCTTTTCTCTCAATTCCCCTGAACTCATGTGGGCTCGGCCTGTCCGCTAGTACTACCTTAATGGAAAAACGACCCATCCTCAACCTAACAATTGGTTTTTTTTCGGTCATTATTCCGGACGAAAAGTGTCGCAAAACGACCAGTCGTTTTTTGGGTCTCTTAATAGTCATTAAAAACGGTCGCTTGACTTGGTAGGGTGTAGGCTGCCCGTCATTGATGCCTGGTTTTTCTGGTTTTTCTATCTGCAAGACCGATGTCTTGCTGGATAGCTTGCTTGATGTCTTCGATTCCGTTAAGACAACGAGGAAGATATCCAGGAAAGCCAGGCATCAATGACGGGCAGCGGGCAGTGTACAAGTACTTTGGACTTAGTATTTACTGAAAGTACTCAGTACCGAAAAGTACTTTGGTACTTTAAATACCAAACAGTACTCATGGACTTTAAGTACTGCCCGGCTCTGATCAGCAATATCGGTAACTTAATTTAAGGAGTGTGTATCGCTACATGAAGAATTAGATTCACAGAAAATTTTGAATACTTCCCAACGGGATAAAGATCTAAAAAAAAAAATCAATCATACAAAAGGTGCTAGGAATATGAAGTTTACATAACAATGGCTAAAAGTTATCAAAGAATTAGAAAAAAAATTGTTTAACTCATCCTCCGTTAATCTAACATTTTTTTTGCGCACATTCGTTCGTTAATTTTTCTGAATACTGTATTAATGTTTTTTATATTTTCTCTAATTTTTCAACATTTTTTTTCAAACATGGATGAGAAGTCATGAATTTTGGATATGCTTTCGCAAAAGGATTACACTGAAAAGGGGATATGAAGGATGTTATTGTAACGGTGTTACACATTTCTTATAGCCTGTTAAATTGTCTAAAACGTTCGAGATATAGCTCATTATTTATTCCTCAGGAAATCGTGAAAGAAAGAGAAGAGGAGCGAGAAAGATTGCGGAAGGAATTCAGAAGAAGCAGAGAGCGTTTGCATGCTCTGGATGCCGATGCTCAACGTCGGGAACAACCGAATGTTCCCACTGCCGCCATCCACACGCAGACAGAATTCAGTTAGTTGAAACTTTGATATCACCTAAATTGATGAGTCTCGATATATGAAAATAAATGTAACTTTTTAAAAGTCGTCTTTGGATCTATAAGTAATAGTATTTTGCGATTCAAGTGCGATAAAGCGAACTTTATACGCACGCTGTGAAGTGTGTCACAGTCGCGAGTGCGACTCACTTCACAGTACGCGTATAAAGTTCGCTTTACCGCACTTTTATCGCAAAGTACTATTTTGTAACGAATGCAAGAGAAGTGCTACTCCGTGCTTGCTGATTATGGTTGTGTACGAGAAGCGTGCGTAAAGCACGAGAAGCGTGCGTAAAGTACGAGAAGCGCGCGTAAAGCACGAGAAGCGTGCGTAAAGTAAAATCGGCTCGATGTGTTCATGGGCCGGGTATTTTTAGTACACTCGGCTGTAAAGCGCCACTTACGCCACTCTGCAGGCACGAAAAGTAGCACTTTTCATGCATGAGTTACATGAAATAATATTTTTTGTTCAATAATTCGATAAAGTTTATACGATATGAATTATCGGAACTACAATAGCTATTAGGGTGTATCTTAAATGATGTTTTTTTTTTAATTTTCTAGGGGCCGCCCCGTATTGTCGTGAGGTATGAAATAAAAAAGCGATGTGCGAAGGGTCCTCGATATTAATACATTTTTAGAGGTCGCTACCGGTTGTTTAAGAAATTAAAAACTACGGAACATCTAAATTTAAAGTTAAAATTAAATATTCGCGATTTGCTTGGAGCCACCCTGCACTTCCAAATTATAATGAATAAGTAACAATTTTGCGAAATCCCTATGAAATCGGAGCATTTGTTGTAAAGGTGTCGACAAATATAATAGCTATATACAGCCTCCAACCAAATCTCGAATATTTCATTTTGACTTTAAATATAGATTTTATGAAGTTAAAAATTTTTTACATGTCCGGAAGCGACCTCTAAAAATGCATTAATTTCGGAGATCCTTCGTACATCACATTTTTATTTTATAACTCACGATAACACGATAGTTCATAATGAAATAAAAAACAAACAATAGGGGCTGGTTCTCAGAAAATTAAAAAATGTTCAATTTAAGATCCACCTTAGTAGGTGTACATGGTGAATGTTTGTAAAATTAAACTCGATGGTTTCAGTTGCAGATCAAGCGCTACCAACGGAGGCCTATTCCGATGACATCAACAAAGATGTAAGATAAAATCTGTATCACCGATATAATGTTTAATATAGGGGTGTGCGGGTAGCGTTTGAATTGCATTGAATATTGATATTGAATTCAAAATTTGAATTGAATATTTATGAATAATTCAAATAAATTCGTATATTTCTAATATTTGTGAATAATTTTTAAAAATTCAGCTGATACGAACATTCATGAATATTACAAAAAATCGAATATTTGGAATAATTTTGATAAATTGGATATTCGAATGATGAAATGTTGATGATTACATACAAAGCTGAAGAACTTACTTACGCTCGGTTGCAAGCTATTCCCTTTTTTAAAGCTTAAACGTGTACAACAAATTCTGTTATAAATCAATTCGCATTGTTTATCGCGTTATTTATAATGATCATTATAAAGTCTCAATTAACATCTCTAATTATTGGAATAATTCGTTTACCTAATTGGAATATTCGGACCATTAAAGTCATTCGAATATAGTCGAAGTATTTAAATACGAATTATTCATATTTAAATCATGATGAATTATTCCAATTTTTCAACATTGGCACATCCCTAATTAAAAAAATTCCTTTTAGTCAATAATGTCGATAATAAATTAATCCCAATACAAATTTATTATTAATTTATTATTAATTTATTATTAATTTATTATTATTTTGTTATTTATTTGTTAATAAGTTAACAATATAAATTTGTTACAGGAATTTGTCGATGCCTACGAGGAACCGGAAGTGGTTGCAGACACCAGCAGCACCAAGGGCGGCACCGACACCGAAGTCATGGGCGACAGCGTCGGTTGATGATCGAATAAATTAATATTGACGCGTATTCGATAAATCATGTGCATTTGCAGAGTCGCTTTTGCGCTGGTGAAAATCAAAATGGTGTAAAAACAAAACAAGAAACGATGGCTAGTAGCTGTTTATCAATTGTAACAATGTTAGATAGCTGTTCCGCAAAAACGTGGATTTACGTTTAACAAAGCCTTTCTACAAAGATTTTATGTAAATAGTTTATGTACCGCGCGACGCACATCGATCGCGTGTCAGTGTTCGAACAATTAAATCATGTGGGGATTAATCGTGGGAGAGATCGATTAACCGTTGTGCTATTTATAACGTGTTTTCTATACCGAAGCTAATTGTTGAGAAAGCTAATTTATCCATCACTTAGCCGAGTATAAAATTTGGCGCACCGATAGGTTAAATTCCTAGTAGTATGTACAGTGTTGTAGGGCTTTTTACAAACGTAGTTCAAGTTTCGTACGCCTTAATAATTACAATTTAAACAAACTCGTAATTCCGCATTCCACATTCTCATTAAATTATGTACCCGAGTGGGTAATCCAGGAAAGGAACATTTGGTGCCCGGAATAAAAAAATAAATCAATTTAGAATCGTGACTGCTTACATAAAATCTTTGCTCCCTTTGATAATGATTATCTAAATAATTATGAGGTATCATTATTATAAATATACTCCTATGTAAATGTAAAAAAAAATATTTAATAACATTATTTAGTATTATTGTATTAAAACAATTATTGAATTAAGATTTTTTTTACATCTAAACGATGTCCGAACAACATCTTGATCATTGATCGACTGCATTAAATGAACCTGACATCTGCTCCTTAAAGAAAAGAAAAAAAAAGGGAATGCCTTTATTGAACGCAGTTTTTTTTTGCACGTCACTTTAGGACACACATCGATAGGGCACAAACTTTGTTGTTCACATGAATGATTGTGCACATTCCTGTAGTGCACATATCAACCCTAGCAGATTCTGCGACCATCAAAACCGCTAAGAAAACGACGGGTCGTTTTCGGACACAAATACGTCCGGTAAAACGACTGTTGAAACGTCTTCATCCGCGTCCGTGCGAGCCACATACAAGCAGCTTCTAGTGATAGCTTCAAGTCAGGTCGTTAATGCGGTCGTTTCTTCGGTTGAAAATAAAAAACGACTGAACTGAAAGGTGTTTTGAACAGTCGTTTTTGCGGCAGTTCATTCGCTCATTAATTGTAAAACCACCTAACTAAAGGACCTCCCTGGAAGCTGTTCGTATATGCGGCTGGTACGGACGCGGATAAAGTCGCTTTGATAGTCAGTTTGCGGACGTCTTTTTATCCGAAAACGACCGGTCGTTTACTCCGTCGCTTTGAAGGTAGTTTGGTGGTAGTTTTTCAAGTCGCGGAAAATGCCGGGGAATGTACGAAAAAAATGTAGCGTTTTTAAGGTAGCTATGTCGCTTCCCGCTCATCTGACGTAAGTTCGATAAAAGTAAGCGAATATTGCAAGTACTTCTGATTATATAAAAATCTGATATAAAAAATTAATTGTTTAACAAATTGCCCGGTAAAACAACTTTTTTTATATGAAAAACATGTCTGAAAAAAACACAAAAATCAAAACTAATTGAAAAATCTGAAAAAATTCATACGTATTCAGAAAAGTAAATGAATCATTTTCAATTAAAAAAAAGTTGTTTTGTCGGGTAATTTGTTAAACAATTAATTTTTGATAAATTTGTTAATAACATTTTGGAATTATTATTATGCAAAATGAATCTTTTCAGTGCCTTTAATATGCATGCATTCCTTTTGATTACTTTTTGGGGAGAGGGGGGAACCCACCTAACTCCTTTTAGACCCGGGGGAAACCCCCCCCCCCCCCCCCCCCATCCATCCCGGGCTCAGTCGGTATCAAAAACTGTAATCAACTTTTAGATCTCGCATGTACGGTCAAAAGAAAAGTCTCATGGGAAGCCGAAATGATATCCGCTTCCGATGAGACTATTCTTTTAACCATATATGCCAGAATCCATGAGAAAAGTTGATTACAGTTTTTTTTACCGATCGCGGTATTGCATATGCTTTTAATAGTGCACGATATCATTGAGCACAGTTCGATAGTGCACAGTACTATTGTGCACAACTGATAATCCCCTTAAATCGTGTATTGAAGTTATTGTGCACAATTAATCATTACGATAAACTATCACTCGATAGTGCACAGCTCTTGTCGTGCACACACCTATTGTGCACAGCCAAATTGATCGTAATAAAAGTTAATATTGTGCACATTGATATTATGCACGATACAATTACACCACGCACTCCACGATTTAATGCGTTAAATGATATATTATGGTTTTCCCTTTTTATGCGTGGTTTTTATGGTTTTATTTTTATGGATGGGGCGAAGCCCCCCCCCCCCCCTCCCCCACTGTCACTACAAATACTCTTTTTTCTTGTATACAATTGCAGTTTTGTACAATAGAGATGTTTATTCTCTGAGATATTAACAATTCCCGGATAGACAACTGCCGGCACGGGATCGACTCGCTTATAGCACGGGACCGTGCTGCCCTGGCATACTGAACGACCGAAGAAGCAACCCTAAAAGCGACTGTTGTTATGTTCCAAAAATTAACCACACTAATGACCGCTGAAGCGACCGCTCTGACGACACATTTTTTTGCCGTGTTTCGGCATTGAAGTCGTTTGTTTGATTGGCGACCGAATAAATGACCGTAGTTGCTTTTACGGTCGTTTGTTCGGTCGCCGATCAAAGAAGCGACTTTACTGCCGAAATGCGGCAAAAGAATGTCGTCGGAGCGGTCGCTTCGGCGGTCGTTAATGTGGTTAGTTTTTGGAACATAACAACCGTCGCTTTTAGGGTCGTTTCTTCGGTCATTTCGTTTGCTAGGGTGACACAATACAGACATGTACGTCCGCATGTAACGATATTGTGACGGCACAGCGTTTTTATAGTGAAAGCTGTTTGCCCAGTTCCAGCTTGCCGCAGAGCTCGACAATCTTGACGTGAAGCTTCACAGTGAGCTGGAACTGTGCAAGCAGTTTCTGGTATCGAAACGCCGTACCTTCACAATATCGTCATGTGCGTCCGCACGTGACGATATTGTGACGGCACGGCGTGGCGAATGTACGGCACGTTTTTCTATCTGGGAATTGTTTCGTGCATAATATCATTGTGCAAATCTAGAATGTGCACAATAATAACTTTTGTTATAACCAATATGGCGGTGCACAACAAGTGCTGCGCAGTATCGAGTGATAGTTTATCGTAATGATGAAGTGCGCAGAGCATCGGAACTAATGCGAATTTTGCTTTCAAATTTTGACTACATATTCTTGAGTAGTTATACTAACAATTTATGCAATAAAAAAGTTGATTTTTTTGATCGGTCTAAACTGGTTACCCCCTTAATTGTGCACAATAACGACGTGCGATATCAAACTGTGCTCAATGCTATTGTGCATTATTAAAAACCCTAAATTTTTTTCAGTACATTGACATGTGCAGTATAGAAATGTGTACAAGAAACAAAATATTTCTTCGAATTAAAATTGTGCACAAAATGGATGTGTTCAAAATGACCGTGCACAGTAAAACTTCGTTTAATGAATACCTTGTCAAAAAAAAGATGAGGTGGATTTTTTTTTCAATAATTAAGAGGCCTGTGTAATTCGAGTTACGCAATTCGAGTTTTGCCGAATACGTCAAAATCAAACAGACTTCGTATCGGATCCTCTGGTACATAAAATCGTTATCTTATCAAGGGATATCCGTCGTCGAAATCTGGGTGAAGCAATACAATTCTGTACGTTACGCGCTCTATACACGTTCGGATCGTCGAGGTCAGCGAATGAAAATATACCGCTATGAATCAACACCGTTAGGCGTGGCGAGCTAAGAAGACTACGATTGAAGTCGCATAACACTTCGTGACTGCGGTCTGCTCGCACGTCCGATTCGGAAAAAAATCGCTCGGTGTCGAGTGTCTTCGAGTATCCATAATATCGAGAACAAAAATTTATCGACTCTGCCATCATGGGATGCAATCCAGTACAGTTTATCATTTGGCTGATTGTCTTAATATTTATTTCATTCATCGTCGCTTTTTTCTGCGCTCCGCTGTACATTCTTGTACATTGTTTAGCCGGTTTTGTAAGCCCATTATCGGTGAGTATTATATATATATATATATATATATACATATGTATATTTTGAGTGATGAGAATCAAAAGGACAAAGTAAATGCCTTTTTCGATATATATCGATTTTTTTTCGCGACTATCTATATAGCACGAAATATTTTGAAAACATTTCGGAAGTGTTTTCAATCTTTCAAATATTCTGAAATATTTCTGAAACGGTGAAAAAATATTTTGAAAGCGAATATTAGTAGATGTTAACTGAACTATGTTCAGAAGGAACGAAAAATAAAAAATGCCATGGTTCGTGGATATATTTTAATACAGTATATATTTTATAATACAGTTCGACTATTTAGTGTGTCACAACACTACATGTTATTGGCACTCTTGAACGGGCTCACAGGAGTCCCATATATGAAGTGCTAGAGGCAGTACATATGTTTAAAATAATGAACAATATCTGCAGTACTAAAATATTGATAATTTCTTGAATATTTCAGAAAGATATCTAATCAATATTTTACCAAGATTAACAAATATTTGTAATATTTTTAAAGACATTTTAGCGCAATGTTTCAAACATTGTTGCGAAGTAATTTCAGAAAAATTTCATTGTAAGATTCATGAGGGGACAAAAAAATATTTTCAAGATGTTTTAAAACATATTTTGTAATATTGGTAATACAGGTAAAATATTTTGCAATATTGGTAAAATAACGATGTTAAAAATAGTGTTTAGACACTATTTTTAACATCGTTATTATCGATCGATCGATCGTGACTATCGTTGTTATTGTTTAACGATGTTAGAAAAAGTGTCTAAATAATGTTAATTATCCGCAGGACATTGCTGATTTACTTCTGAAAGGCACGCAATTCCCCCGTTACTGCGCCGACCAGATGATGGCGTAACGTGGACGAAACTTAACCCGCAGCAAATAACACAAATATTGACGCCCATCCCCGCACTAACTTGCATTCCATCCATTGTCCTACATTGTTCTATAAGGCTGCGTCGCGGGACTCGCATGTCGCACGTAGAAGAGCTTTCACCGAAAGACTTTTTCTATATCTGTCCTCCCACTTTGCCGTCAGGCATGCGCAACGTTGAAATAAAAGCGTCGATCCAAAACTGGGAAATCATCAAATCAAAAGCCAAAGAACTGAGCGGTTCGGATCCAACGACAATAAAACAATGCGATACATTTTTCAAAGTACCAAAAGGCCGTCTGAAACTGCGCAAATTCGAGGTTAGTAAATATGGCATATTCGAGTGATGACATCAGACGCAACGATTAAAATACGAATGATGTGATAATTTATGTTTATATAAGGATAAACCTGTTATACAAAGAATTTATCAACTTTGCAGGATGGTTCCGGAGAACTGATATTTTATCAACGGCAAGACACAGCAGGGCCAAAGCTATCGGATTACAAAAAAACAAACCTGAATCGGGAACAATGCCAGGAATTACGTGAGCTACTTGCAGAATCAAATGGAATTGTTGGAACGGTTCAGAAAACAAGACTTTTGTACATCGTCGGTCAAAGCCGTGTCCATATCGACGATGTTCTCGATTTGGGCAGATTCGTAGAAATTGAGGTTAGTTTTTTGTTTTTTTTTTGTTTATAAAAGTTATTAAATATTTCTCTGAATATGGCTGAAAATTTATCTGAGTCTCGGAAAATTTGTCAGAAATTTATGTGAACAGTTCTCTGAATTTCTCAAAGTTTTCACACTTCAGAAAAATTCTGATTTAAAGAAAATCTAATATTCATGATTGTTCTGAAAATCTTTGATTTTTTCCTGACAACTTGTCTGAAAAACTGTGAACTTTCGTGATATTCTGAATCTGTTTCTCTTCTAGATTCAGAAAGGATTTTCTGAAAAAGTCAAATTTCCGCCGAATTTCTCATACAAACTATATATTTAAAGTCTTTCTTATAGGAAGTTTCAGGGAAAGTTTGAATTTTTTAATGAAATTCTTGGCATGACTGACCGACAATAATATTCAGAATTACCCTGAAACTCTATGATTTTTTTTGGCGATTTCTTTTGATAACTATGAACTTTGTTGTTTTTCTCTAGCTATTGATTTTCTACATTTGCGAACATTTACCTGGAAATCTCCAATTTCCGTTGAGTTACAACGAGTAAGAAAATGAGTAGATCTTAGAGAGGACTCGTAGGTTTTCTGAAAGTCTCTAAATGCACTTTATCCGAGAAAGTCCAAGTTTTTCTGAAAATAATACGGATTTTTTTCTGAAAGTCTTCTCTTTGCACGAGTAACAGAATGTGTAGATCTTAGAAATAATTCGTAAGTTCTATGAACGTAATGTATCCGAATAAAAATCAGGGCTTTCCAGAATTTTTCGGTAAATACTCTGAATTTCTCTGATAAATCGTCACTGCTAGAGGTTGCGCCGAGAAAATTGTAGAGATATTTAGTAGGGATGTGCGAATATTCAAAAATTTGAATAATTTGCATACTTCAAAATATTCGTATAATTAAGAATATTCGAATTATTTTAATAGTCCAAATATGACGCATTCTTTATCAACTGGGCCATTTTTTCTGGTCGACCGCTCGGATGTTTTTTAAAATTTGCCAGTTTGTAGTACTACTTGAGGGGCTTCTATGATTTTTTTTACATTTTTAAAGTGCACCTTCAGGATTTCCATTTTTTTAAATATCAATTTATCTCAGAAAATATTGGTCAGTAAAAAAATTCGTAAGAACATTAACGTTTTTATTTTTCACCAACTTTGGAATTATTTTAGATTAATAATTTCCCCGATAAGGGAAAGTCCATTCTCCGTTTAAAAAAAGCTAAAATCATTTTTTTCTACTAAAAACATACCTTCAATTCTGGTTCCAACTTTACACGATTTTTAGCGTTGTATGAAGATTCTAAAAAAAATGTCCAAAGTGGTACCTGTGATTCTTACGTACGAAAAAATGAACAAATAAAAATTTAATTTATACCGATTCGTTTAAACTCGCCTATTATTTAGATAAATGAAAGGGGTTTGCCCGTAGTCGGTAAATTTGATTCAGATCGTTGGGAAACTTGTTTTGAAATAGAGGTTCTTTTAATAAAGCTTGTTGGCTGTGTTTCCCTCGTTTGTCCTCTGCTATATGAATTAAATTGAATTGAATTTAAGAATCGCAGGTACCACTTTGGGATTTTTTTCTCATAATCTTCATACAACGCCAAATATCCTGTAAAATTGGGACCGGAATCGAAAGTGTGTTTTTAGTTGAATTTTTTTTCGCGTAACACGGACCTTACCGTATCGGAAAAATTACTACTCTAACGTCATTCGAAAGTTAATGAAAAATACAAAAGTTAATGTTCCTACGAATTTGTTGAGTGACTAATATTTTTTGAGATATACTGATATTAAAAAACATAAATCGTGAAAGGTGTACTTTAAAAATCTAAAAAATATCACAGAAGCACCTCTCAAGTAGTACTACAAACTGGCAAATTAAAAAAAATATCTGAGAGGTCGACCGGAAAAAGTGGTCCAGTTGATAAAGAATGCCTCATATTCCAATTAGGTAAACGAATTATTCCAATAATTAGAGATATTAATTTGAGATTTTATAATGGACTATAATGGTCATTACGAATTCTTCATTCAATGAATACAATTTATGTGCCCAGTTTCATTGTAATCGGAATATGATCATTCGAATATGCAATTCATAAAAATTATTCATAAATATTCGAATTATACAAATTTTTGAATTTTCAATTCAATTCAATTGAAACGCTATTCGCACACTCCTAATATTTAGCAAATAGCAGAAAACTCAGAGAAATGTTTTGAATAATCTCTGAAAATCATTAAATCGATCCGATTAGAGTTTGTAAGACAAATTATCAGAGAAGTATTTTCACCAGGGGAAACATAATAAGATCGTAATTTGTTCCAGGTTGTTCTAACTGATGATCAAACAATTGAGGATGGTCAACGAATTAGCAATGATCTAATGATCAAGCTTGAAATAAAATCTGCCGACTTGATATCACAGGCATATTTGGATCTGTTGGTATCTAAAAAATGATGTCGATATTAAACCCATAACTCCCGTCTTTTCGCTCCACCGGAAAATCGGAAGTTAAAAACCGGATAATCTAAATCAAAAGTACCTTTTTATAAATTTACCGAATTTCACCCACTAAAATGAATAACCATTTTTGTTTCTTACGTACCTGTTGGTGTGTACCTGAAAGGGCTTAAAACTCTTAATACGAAATAAATATTTTTTCAAAAAAGTTATTTCTCAAATGATTTTCTCCATAAAACAAAATGCCGGTAAAATAAAAAGCTCCATAAAAATAAACGCTGAATACACGTATTAGTGCAAAATGATAATATGTGTAATCCATAGTGACGTTTATTTCACTCGGTGCGTAAAGTGCAGTTTTACGCACGCTTCGCGCGCGTAAAACTCCTCTTTCGCACCATGTGAAATAAAATTTCGTACAATACTCGTGCGAAAAATGTTTTCTTAACTCGTGTTATTGCAACACTCGCCTTCGGCTCGTGCTGCAAACTCACACTCGTCAGAAAAAGTTTTGTCGCACTAGTATCGTAATGTACGATTTCAAAATGAGTTACACATTAAAAAAATATATATTTTCTTTTACCGACAGCGGTGGATGCGCGGTTGGCGCACGGCTCCGGTGGTCTCCGAAGTCAAGCACAATCGTTCGCGGTCAGTGCTTGGATGGGTGAGCGCTTAGCCGAGCGCTACCTGGCTGAAACTTAGGTGTTTCTGCACTTTACTCAAGTGCAGAAATACCGGAGGATCAGTAGAATATCGACAGCCGTACCGACATGGGTTTTCCGCAGTTTCCCCGTGTCCTTGGCGAATGCGGTACACTTAGGGGGAAGTAAGTCGGCTGCGGACGCACGGAATTAGAATAGGTTAGCGAAGTGCGGGTAGGAAAGTGTTAGAATAGGTACACGGGTAGGCTAGGGAGGGAGCTAAGGTAAAAACCCCTAAGGGCTATACCTGGAACGGAACATTAATAAAAAATATATATTTTCTTTTAATTATTCATTTTTTGACTACACAGTTACTATACTAAATATATACTAAACTAAACTAAACTATAGTATACTATACTATACTATACTATAAAGTAAATATATACAGATCTGTATAAATGTGTTTATTACAACTTGGCTCATGCGTTTTAATTTCGTTTCGATTTTTTTTTTTTTTAGTTTATTTCGATGATTATTTTTTTTTATTTGGAAAAAAGTATATTGTTTGGTTGATTTCAATTACTTTTGATAAAAGAAAATACTCCTCGCCTTTATGAGGCTTAGGTCCTTTGGCTAAAGCAATATTTCCTTAAGTAACAATATTGCACAAGTTTGGAGCTAATCGGTTAACATTGTGCAATTTTTCGTTGAATCAATATATATTGTGACGAGGTTTGTAACGCGCTCGTAGCAACGTGTCAAGCCAAGATCACTCGATTATCGAACTTCGATCTATAGCGATATTGCCGAATCGTTTATCGCAGTGTCCGTGGGAAATTACCATTTACACATATGAATTTCGAGGAATTTTCGTTATCGCTCGACGCGTCGAGGATAGGTGCGAGAGGCGACGCAGGGCCCGGAGGAAGAGCGGCGAGATTGATCGAAGATTGATGGAGCTGATCGATAAGAGACTGTGATATCGGGAGCGCGTAATCCGGTCAGCGTAGAGACACCGGGAATTAGTGAGAATGAGAAATAATACAAATACAAAATGCCATACATTTTCGGCCGTTTAACGGTCCCACTCCAAATTCAACTTTAAGGTAGTCTGAAAAATCTGAAAAAATTCATGCATATTAAAGGTACTGAAAAGCTTAATTTGGCATAATAATAATTCCAAAATGTTATTAACAAGTTGATGAAAAAAAATTGGTTAACAAATTTCCCGGAAACCCATTTTGCTTCCTCATAGAGGAAGCTTTGTGATGGTGAAAAAAAAAATGTCGCGATTTTAATGAACACGTGTTCAGAATGTTCCAAAACATCGAAAAATCACATTTAGAAAAAATGTCCGGATGTATGCGTGCGTGCGTGCGTGCGTGCGTGTGTGGAATTTTGCACACAGTTGTGTGGTTAATAGTCAATATTTCTGACAAATTTCGTCCAAAAATGTTCAGTTGTTTTTTTTTGTACGCCATTTTTAATTTCTTCGAAAATGTCTGCACGCACTGTAGCGCTCGCAATTTTTTATATTCATCTGCGAATAAAATAAGTGTCAGATTCGTGATCAGCGCAAAAAAATACATGGAATTACAGTCCCAGAGCGACATCTAACCAAAAAGTTTACCAGGCATTTTTATAGCCAAAATTGCAAAAATGAATGATTTTAGGTATTTTTAAACAACGATTTCTTTGCTTTCCGATGGCAT